>JAWWLV010000038.1:825402-845902 GCA_035041135.1 Platyrinchus mystaceus
GGAAGTGTCCAAGGCCAGGTTGGATGGGGCTTGGAGCAACCTGGGCTAGTGGAAAGTGTCCCTGCCCATGGCAGGGGGTGGGATAAGATGAGCTTTAAAGTCTCTTCCCACCCAAACCATCCTGTCATTCCATGATTTGATGGTTCCAAGCAGTGACTAAGGTGTTTTGTTGTGTTTAGTGCCTGACACCTCTCTCCAAATCCAGAAATTTCCTCCCTGTCTGCACCTATTTCCTGAAGAGTCTCTGCTATGAAGAGTGGTTTCAAATGTTTTGGCAGAGAGCAATCACCTCATGTCCAAGGCAAGGACAGACCTGCTCCAGGAACTGGGAGCACTTCAGAGACATCCACGAGCTGGGACACTGCAGAAACCACCACGAGCACCTGGGTGCAGGCAGGCAGTGCTTGGTGCTCAGGTGCTGCAGAAAGCAGCCCTTGGAGGTGTTTCCAGGTGGTAGGAAGGTGAAAGAATCTGTGATCTTGCTGAAGCACATCCATGTGCTCAAGATGACTGAGACAATGTTATGGAGAATAATTCCCCTGTTCTGGCAATAGAAAATGTGTGCTGGAATGAGCTATGTCAGCATTCCTTGAAGGTGACATTTTGATATAAAACAAGTAGCTTTTGGCTTGAAAGGACTATTATGGTATTTAAACTGATTTTATGGACTCAGATTTTTCCCTGGTAGCTTTGGAATGAGCTGGAGAACTTGTGTTTAACCAAAGCATCTACGGAACAGCATCCAGATTTTATTTGATGTGGTGAAGTCTGCACTTCTGGCCCATCAGGAAGCTCTCCCAGTTGTTAATACTTCTATTTCTAATTTGAATTTGTGCTTCTTTAGCATCAGGCTGATGGTCACTTCCTCTGGTACTTTGCAGAGCATGTTTCAATTTCCTTCCCTCCTCAGCTGTTTACAGACTACATAACAAGTCGTTTTTCAGCCTTGTCTATTTTTTCTTTGATAGTCAGAATGTATTGAATTCCTTCTGTGTTTCATAAAAACCTCATTTCCCAGCCTCCAAATAATTGTATTGCTGTTCACTGTTCTATCTCCAATTTTTCACTTGATTAAATGCACTATTCCAACATTAATCCCACCATTGCCTTGTAAGATGTAAAATAACCAACTAATCCTGTGTTTATCTATTTGTGGATAACACACCAATCTTTTTATCATTGCATTGGGTAGATCACATTGATCTTGTCTTTTGAGTGGGAAAGAGGTCATTTTTGGGTAGAGATATAGCACAGAGGGTTATACCGCTTGGCAAGGGCCACCTCACAAAACAGTTGCTGGTGGAGGAATAGTAGGTTTGTCCTGATGTTGTAGAGCAGGGGTCCTCAAACTATGGCCCTCGGGCCAGATACGGCCCCCCAGGGTCCTCAATCCAGCCCACTGGTATTTACAGAACCCCCCTGCTCCCCCCCGCAACTCGGGCGAATCGCCAGAGCCCCGGCGCAGCAAAGTTCCTTCAGCCCCTTCTGGCCACTCTTTCCAGACTGCGTGGCAGGGCTGAGGAGGGGGGCGGCGGCATCAGCGAGGTGTGCGGCTCCCCCGCCTCTCCCTCCCTCCCTCCAGCTCCCAGACAGGACAAGCAAGCCAGCACCAGTGGGAAGCGCGCGCATTCTTTTTCCTTTTTTTTTTTTTGTTCACTTCTACAAATAAAATATGTGCAGTTTGCACAGGAATTCGTTCATTTTTTTCCAAACTATAGTCTAGCCCCTGACGGTGTCTGAGGGACAGTAAACCGGCCCCCTGTTTAAAAAGTTTGAGGACGCCTGTTGTAGAGGGTTGTCACAGGTTGGCTTCTCCTGCTTGCCAAAATATTTGCTGTATCTCTCTGTACCTGTCCCTACTTCATCCTGCTGAGATCTTTACCAATGAAATAAAACAGACCTGCCTCTGGGAGAGGCTTTAGGGGCAGCAATTCCAGAAATGTCTCAGTCTCATCAGGGCAGTCCCAGCCAAGATCACCAGGATCATGTGCAGGGCTTTAAGAGACAGTTTTTGTTGCATATTTCTCTCTCACTTTAGAAGTTCTCCCTCATCAGGAATTCTTGTGGGAGATAAAGGGATCAAATGATCAGCAGATACCGATACTTCTTTAATGGCCCTATAATTCAGAACAAGAGCTTCCACTGATTTGCTCTTTGGTTCTGTCAGGCTGAAACCAGAGTTTGGCTCAAAGGGCCAAATCCTCTTGTCTCAGGTGACCATTGGATTGGTTGAGAAGGTCCTTTCACACCATATGTCCTTCACACACCACATAACATTGTCCAGTACTCCAAAACAAGGGAAAAAAGCCACTGCTAGTTTGGACTCCAGGAGGAGATGAGGGAGGGTGAGAACACTGACTAAACTGGTGAACTCTTGGGAGTATTTTCTTATGCACTCCCAAGAGTGACCAGAGTTAAAATTTCAGAAAAGATTCCAACAAAACAGATTCTTACCCCGAACTTGACAGCAACAAATGCTGAGCCTCTATTTCAAAGTTGTTATTGCTACTCTAAGTGCAATCTCAGACGAGATTGCCAAACTTAGCACATGCCTCTCTCTGCCCAGCCTCCAGTGCATCAGAGGAAGGAAAGGATGTGCTCTCAGGATCCAGCTTATGAAAGAAGACAAGAACTTGACTGGAAACTTGAAGCAGAAGATTCAAACAATAAAGGTTAGTCCACCACAGCTGGTAGAGATCCCTTCTCTGTAATGAGGAAGCCCATTATTCCCTGTGGAATCCCAGGTGCTCCTAAAGGAGATAAGAACATCACAAATAGATTGGACTCAAATACCTTGATCTAAAGCTTTTTCAACTCCATATTATGAGAATCATTGAAGGCAGTTTACAGGGTATTGTATCCTCTTGGAGGATATGTTTCCAAGCAGATTTTTACCTCAAGGGACCTGTCTGTAAAGGACCTATTGGAGATCCCCAAAGCTTTGCTATCAGTAAAGTGTGATATTTTCCTGGGTGTTTTGCCCTATGTTTTCATGCAGACACCTCCCCTTCCTACTGAGCACAGCACTGGTTAAACTAAACTCCTCAGCATGTTGGATTACAGGCATTTTGTTCAGCAAAACAGGGTGTACTTGGTACCAATCCTTGGTTCTTGTAGACTTGGTTTTGACAGTGGAGAGAGGTAAACTTGCTCTGAAGAGCATCGTTGTCTGTTAATAATCACCTGCTACAAGGCCCTGAGTGGTTCAGAATGGTCTGACAGTGAGGGCTCTCTGTCCCAGCGGTGGTTTGATGGATGCTGAGGAACAGGGAGAACAGAAAATGATCACAGAACATGCTGAGCTGGAAGGATCATCAAGTCCAACTCCTGGCCCTGCACAGGACACCCCAAGAGTCGCATTCCATGCCCCAGAGGATCATCCAAAGACTTCTTCAACTCTGGCAGAGGCCTTTGGTTACTTGCAGCTCTGGAACTGCTGAGATCAAGGTGGTACCTTGGTATTGCAAGGCCTCAGTGGAGCCTGAACCTGCCCCACCTCATTTGGAACCCAAGAAGGGTTTCCATCAGGCACAGCTGCCCGTGGCAAAATTCACAGAGAATTTCCTGGAGAACCTCCTTCCTCCTGTGTGGTTTGGACCTGTCATTGATGCCTGAGTGTAACTGGCTGCGGAAGAGAAAATGAACAATTATTCCAATTATTCCTTAGTTCATCCCTTCATCTCATGGTCTTGTAGATCCACCCCTTCCCCTTTTGTAGATCTCTCTTTCCCTTCCTCCCTCCAGACACTTTTATTTCAGGATGAAGAATCACAGTGTATGTGGCTTTTTCTTGACTAGAAATCACTTTCACAGACCCCTGAATCAATTCAACCACATTTGCTGCCCTTTTCCACTTTTTTCCAAGATCTGCTCTGCCCTTTTTGGGTTGAGGATCAGAACCACACCAAGTGGGCATCAGGTGCTTGAATTTTGCATATATTTGCTGCCACATTATCTTCTGTTGTCACAATACTTTCTAACATTTTTTTTCACTAGTTTAATTCACTAAGCTAATTTTAGTTAATTCAATTCCATGAATGTTGATAATTTAATTACCAACCTATGTTTTCTATGTTTTAAAAAATTATTTATTCATGTGAAGACCTTCCTTCTCATTCCATTCCTTACCTTCTTTAAGTTTGTTTTGGTTTGGTTTTTTCTTTTTTGTCTTGTTTTGATTCTTGGTGAAAGACTTTGTAAAATTCCTTTAGAAATGCAAATATGATATCAGCTGGGCTTCTCTTGCCCTCATGTCTATTGGCTCCTTCAGAGAACTACACTGGGCTGTAAATTCTGATTTTGTTTCCAGAACTGCATTATATTTCATTTATCCATGGATCCTCTTATATTACAATTTCTATCAATTAACCCGATACAGATGTGCTGCCACTCTGGATTTTCCTGAACTTTACATTGGATCCTCTTTAAAAATGGAGACCACACTGGTGATTCCACATTGAAGTGTCCTGACATTGAGACACTTTTACATTCCACTTGCACACCAGATATTAATTCAGCAATTTTGCAGTGGAGTTCCCTGGGCACCCTGGGAAGAACATCCTTTGCTCTGGGTGATTTGTTAATATCTCTAGATATGCTCCATGATCTCCTCCAATATGGGAATGATGCTTTGATGTGGCCCCTTATAAAGACAAAAATCACTGTGCAGGAGCTCCTTGACCCTGCCATGGAAAAACCATCTGCAAACATGGGATTAGTTTTCTGCTGTGCATTTATTTACTAAATTTTGATTGTCCTTTTGCATTTCCAGTACCCTTTTTACCTCTGCATTGTCCTGCTCATTTCTCTCCGTCTTCCTAAAGTCCTTTTGAAAATAGGAATTTGCCGAGAGTCCCAGGGTGATCTCTCTGATTTCTCCACCATAGACAAGGACTTTACTCTTCTAACTGTTCCTTTTATTTTATTTAATTTTTATTTGTATTCCTTTTCATTTTATTCTCTTTTTTAAACCAAATACAAAATAAGAAATAATTTTCATTTAGTGATTTAGTGCCCATTTTTGAAGTTAAACACACCACAATGGTGTTCTTTATTTTTCTTATTCAACAGGTGCTGAAAATCACAGCAATTTTTAATGACTATTGTACCAGGTTCCTACAGAACCTTTCAGTTGGATGCTGTGCATTAAGAATTCATTTTCCTCTTGAAGTTCCTCTGACTGATTTTTCCATTTTTTGGGGGGGGCATCATGAATGTGCTTTTCATCCCACGCACTGAGTAAATAAAGCTGGGAGAGAAGGTTACCAATATATTGGTTTCTTGGTTTCTGGGAGTCTGATTCCCCTCCATGTAAGGCTAAATTTGAACACCAAGAAAAGGACCTCATGTTTTCCATAGTAACACAAGCTTGTGGCTGGGAAAGAATCGGGGCCTGGGACATGTAGGAATTGTCACTGGCAAACAGGTACTTCTTTTCCCTGACCTAGGAAAGCTCAAACCAGCAGTCCTGGCCAACGGAAAGTGCGGGAGGGAGGTACAAGGCCACAAGTCCTTGTCTGATTCCATTTCTGACATAGAATCCTTCTCTTATAAATCCTGTTTCCATTACATGAGCTTTACTGTAAAAACAAGGGCTACAGAAATATTTGTCAGCACAGCTCAGCTTGTCATGTACAGTACAGAATATATAGGAAAAAAGAAATGCAATCACCAAGGAACAACCCAACACTTCCAGCTCCCTCCTCCCCAGTGCAGTGCCAAGGTGAGTCACAGGAACTCCTATTGCCTATTTCATTTATTACTCCAGGCTATTCTGCTTTACAAGCTTTCCTGAATTTTTTTTCACCTTAAAATAATTTAAGTTTCTTGCCTCTACTGCACTGTTTGGAAAGTCATACCAGGATATAATTTCATACTGGTTTTTTGTTTGGGTTTTTTTTTTTTTTTGCCTTCCAGTCTAAATTTATTCATGACCAAGTTGATCTTATTCCAGCATCATCCTCTAACTTACATATTCTTTTTTTGTACTTGCTATTTACTCACCAGTGTATTTTAAGGAGCCATCATATCAACTCTGAGACATTATTTTGCTGGGTTAAATAGGTCTGGGACCTTCTGAAGTCATTGCAGCCTAAGCCAGGCCAGCCTGGGAGCTCCTTCCTCGGCATTGTGATTATCTTGTGCCTATGTTAAGGCAGTGAACACACACCAGCCACAGGACCAATAGTCTGAGGAACAGCAAATCCATATCAGTTCTTCATTATCCTCAAGTATCCTCCAGCTCTGCATTAATGTGACCTGCTCTGGCTGACGCTCTGTTTTATAATTCTATCAAAAAAGGACTTGATGGTACTTAATTGATTTGTTTTCTTGTGCAAATGAAATGCCATTATGTATGATGTGATTTACAGTGAGACAGTTGGAGCCTCACTTACACTGAGCATCCACCCCCAGTCCTTTATCCATCACATGCTACAGGGACATAAAAGGTGCTGTTACCTGTGCCTGGGTGTTTTCAGGTGACACATCCCCACAGGATCCTTAAAGTTCGAAAAAACCTTTAAGATCATCGAATGCAACTGTTCCCAGCACTGCCAAGGCCACCACTAACCCATGCCCCCAAGTGCCACATCCACAGGTTTTTTGAACACTTCCAGGGGTGGTGACCCCACTCCTGCCCTGGGCAGCTGTGCCAGGGTTGGACAATCCTTTCCATGAAGGAATTTTCCCTGATATCCAGCCTGACCCTCCCCTGGCACAGCTGGAGGCTGTTCCCTCTCCTCCTGTCCCTTGTTCCCTGGGAGCAGAGCCCGACCCCCCCCGGCTCCCCCCTCCTGTCAGGGAGTTGCAGAGCCAGAAGGTCCCCCCTGAGCCTCCTTTTCTCCAGGCTGAGCCCCTCCAGCTCTCTCATCTCCTCATCAGACTTGTGCTCCAGCACATTTCCTGCAGCACTGACCATCTTCCACTTGGTACCTTCAGCTGTTGTTCCTCCAGATGGAAAATTTACTTTCCATCATCCCCCTTCCCTGGGTGGAGGAGGTTTTATTTGTCTGGTTGATCTTGTGCCTGACTGGTTTTTGGGTATTCATTTTAAGTTCTGCTCAAAACTCTGTGAACCAATGCTGGGAGAGCCAGAGTCTCTCAAGCGACCACATGGAACAAACCTACATTCTCTCTTTCCCACTTTTCTCAGCCATTCCCAGCTCTGTGGCTACACTGACATCTCTTGAGCCCTGACCCTGGAAGACAACACTCAGTGCCTTGAAGGCAGTTGGCAGTTGAGTTGGTCCTGGCACAGATACCAGCACTGATCCATCTAGTGAATTCCTGGATTTGAGTTCCATGAACTCCAAAACCACCTTCAGCCAGCCTGGAATCTGCTCCAGATCAGACAAGCACCTGAATCACAGCATGGCCTTCACCCTCTCTCCTCCCAGGAACCGCTGAGCAGGGGGGCAAAAGGAGTCACCAACTCCCTCCCCAAGCAGCCCAAGTCCATTTTGGGGACTTTTCCCAGTGTTTAAAATACCAGGGACAGATTTCTACCCTCCCCTTGATCTTGTCCCTTCATTGCATTTTGAACCCCATCCCCTCCCCTGCTGCCAGATCCCAAACCTAAGATATGGCTCTCCTGCCCTTGTACTTGGGCCCAAAAAACTCATTTAGCTGTAAGTCACTCTAACATTTCATTTATTGCTCTAAAGCTTCCAGGGAGCTGAGTGCCTCTCTGAGTGCTCAGGAATTCTCTGTGTCCTGGGAGACAGCGTTTCCAGTGAATGCCTTTGTGCCTCTGGAAGGCTGGGAACGAGCTCAGCCTGCAGCCTGAGCTGTGTTTACAATTCAGGCTCAAAGCATCACACAAATTAAGCAGGAAAATGGGATTTTGATACAACTTGCAAGAAGAGGTTCCCTGAATTCCTAATTTGTGTGAAGTCTTAATGGCCTTTCTTTTTCTATTCCTACCATCTCTCCCCTCCTCTCCTTCCCCCCTCCCCTTCCCTGCACACCAGTGTGGATGGGAGGCCATCCATGGGGTGGAATTATTTATGAGAGCTCTGCAAATGTAGATGTACTGTTTCCAGCTAATAGAGCTCAAATCACTTGCACTGCACCATTAGAGAGGAAACCTACCCGAGTAAATTATATACAGGCCATAAATGGAAGCAGATGTAGTGTTTTTACGGCTCTATAAAACTCTGGAAGTTTATTGCTATTGAACAAACATGAAATCTGATTCTCAAAGCTGAATATGAGACCCCAGTAGGGTCCAAAACCTGCATTTACCTTCAGACCTCTCACCATGTTGGTCATATCGTGGAAATTGTTTCAGTGGCAGGTTTTGAGAACCACTGAATCCATCTGAGAACCATTAAACCCAGGACTACTGTCTAGAAGATATCCCAGCTAGGCCAAGCATATGGAAATACAAGAATTCAGTGGAAAAAAGCACTGGCTGCAGTTTAATATTCTCTTTGTCTACAAAGAGGCCCCAGGAGGACTTCAATAAGAAGCTGAAAAGCAAAGATGTTTTGGACTTCTTAACTCAGTGTTCTGCTGCCTGTGGAAAATGTATAACCAGTTTTTTCTATTTAATGAAGAAGGTGTGGATAAAATATTGCAAAAACAAACAAACCCAGGCCAAGATGGAATATTTAACACTGGGTTGCTGACCTGATTTGCCAGAATTTGTAAGCCATGGGCAATATAAGGGATTTTTCTAAGGGCTGGTGAGGTCCCTCTGAACAAACACATGTGCTCAGCTGAGCTCTGAGCTGAGCTCTGCCCTGCAGGGATTAATGGGACAGCACTTCTGTGGGGGCAGGACATGGGTGTGATCAAAGCTCTGATCCAGGATTCCTTTTTCCTTGCCTCTGCCCCTTATTGTTATTTTTACTCCCACTGTTTTCATTTGAAGCCAGTCTGGCCTTTCAGGGGTTGAGTGAGCACAGAAATGTTTGAACTGCTTCAGGCCTGTGTTCTTTCTCTCTTTTTAAGGGATATTCAGGGCCTGTGACATGGGGTTTGTTCTCATGGCCTGTGGTTTCCTGACAGCAACACTGACCCTTGAAGAGGGAGCATGGACAATTCCCAGGGAGCATCTCCCAGGGGTTGCAGAGGGACCTCTGGGCTGCACAGTCCCAGGCTCTCTGTGCCCTCTGAGAGACCCTTTGTCACTGGGACATTTTGCTTTACCCCATTGCTCTGGGATCAGAGTACCTTGGCTTTGCAGTTTGTTTGGGCAGGTCAAGGCACATCAAGCCAGGGAATGAAAATTTATTCTGTAGAAATTATCTCAAACCCTTGGTAGGGAAGGATGGAGAATGGAAGGGGTAGAAACAGCCCTCTGGTGAGGCCCTGCACTTCTCCAGTGTCAGGGATGGAGGGGGGTTTGGAACATCTAAACCCTTCACCTCATTAGTTACTTCTGTCAGTTAGTAAGGGCAGGGATGGCTTGAATTCGGTCTTGTGATGGCAGGAATATTGCAGAGCTTTTCTGGATGAGTCTTGGTGAGTATTTGGCAAAGCTGAATGTCTGCACAAAGTGTGGGAGTGCACAAGGTGGTGTGAGTGTTAGAAGGGCCTGGAGTGGGAAGATCTAAGGGCTGTGGTGTAGCTCTTGCCCCACCACGTGCTGCACATGAAATGCAATGAACCTCCTTGAGATCACAGGAGGCTCTGATCAGTCTTGACATGGCTGAAATTAAGAGTCATTTCCTTTGGCCAGTGTTTTTCCTGGCTAAATGTTTGGGTGGATGATATGGAGAGGAAACTTCAAGGGGTTTTGAGATAATTTTATAGATGTGTGATGGTTCCTTGCACTCAGCAAGAGCAGGAGCAGACTCGGGGAGGCCACTGTTTTGTGTCTGTCATTGGATGTGTCTTGAGGAAACTTCCAAGCTCCTGCAGAGCCAGCACTGCTGGAGGATTAAAAATCTCTCTCAAATGTCACCAATAGTGACAACAATGTCACCAGTAGTGACAACAATGTGTATTAATTTAGTAGTAACAGCAGCAAGTAAAATACTCTGATGCTGGTGGTAAAAGAGAATCAAGAGCAAGAAATGCTGTATTTTTAGCTCAGGGAAATATGGTTATCAGTGACCACTGATCAGCTCTCCAGTATTAGCTGAGGTGCAAAATCATTTTAAGTGTAGCTGTCACCAATAATTAGCCTCAAACGTATCACTGAAGAGAAAGTCAATGTAATGAATAAGAAAATGGAAAATTCATTGCAGCAAGCCCCCTGTTTAGTTCAGTGAGTGTGGTTTGGCAGAGGGCACAAGGGCCTCCTTGGACAGCAGCATGCTCCCTCACCCCCATAACCACGTGTGGGCCATACAGGTGTGATCCCATCTGCACATCCAGCTGGATTTGGGCAGCAGCTGGAGGACCTTTGAAAGGCTGAGAGAGTTGGGATTGTTCAGCCTGGAGAAGAGAAGGCTTTGGGGTGACTTAATTTTGGCCTTGCAGTGCCTGAAAGGGCTCCAAGAGAGCTGGAGAGGGACTTGGGACAAGGGATGGAGGGACAGGACAAGGGGCAATGGGTTCCCAGAAGGCAGGGATAGATGGGAGATTGGAAGAAATCCTTTCCTGGGAGGGTGGGAGGCCCTGGGACAGGTTGACCAGAGAAGCTGTGGCTGCCCCTGGATCCCTGGAAGTGTCCAAGGCCAGGTTGGACGGAGCTTGGAGCAACCTGGGCCAGTGGAAGGTGTCCCTGCCCATGGCAGGGGTGGGACAGGATGAGTTTTAAGGTCCTTCCAACCCAAACCATTCCATGATTCCATGACCTGGGTGCTGCAGTCACTCTGCAAGTGGCCAGTTCTACCTGTCAGCTCCCCATCACAGTTTCGGAGTTACATTATTTCCTCACCAAAAACCCAATTTAATTTTAGGAACATGAGGCTTTTTTTTTATGTTTTCACCACATTATGAGCTGCACGTGGTGGCAGCTGTTAAACCTAATGAAACCCACAGCAGGGGAGAAAACAAAGTACCACCACAAAAAGAGAGAGCGGGACCACAGACAGATGTAAGGGGCTGAGAACTCTGGGCCCAGACAATGCAGCCTTTTTTTATCATTTCATGGTGGGGAAGATGAGAGAGGACTGGGATGAACGAGGCCATGTGACTCCTAATTACAAGAGGGATTTTTTTAGAGGAGCAGATCCTTCCCTAAGGAAATACCTCCAAATAGCAAGGACAGATGATGCGTCCTTGTGCAGGATTAGCAGCAAGGAGAGCGTGGCAAGGTCCCTCTGTGCACCCCTGGGAGCTGAACCATGACAAAGGCTCAGGCTCAGAGGTGCAGGAACCAAAGGCACAGATGGATCAGGGAAAATGCAGCCACTGTGATTCTGGCAGTTTGTGTGGAAAGCAATAAATACAAAAGGTAGAAAGAACAAATGTTTGTTCTCCCGAAAGTAGGACAAGAGGAAGTGAGAGCTGTAAATTGGATGTGGAGCTGAACAAAACCTTCCTAAAAATGAAACCCATCAGTGCAGGCAGGGACTGAAGGTGCCCACAGATGTCCAGGGAAGAGCCCACAGTGGGAATTCAGCTGATCCAGGCTGTCAGGATTCTGGCAGTAGAAAAGGCAGCTGCCAGACATTTGCCTCCTGTCAGCAGCTCTGGTACCACGGGGTTGCAGAGCACATGGAATTACAAACTCAGGAATGCTGATAAGCAGCAGTGTTGGACTGGAGAAAGGCAGCCCCTCTTTGAGGACAGACTGGACACCACTGGGCATCTGGGCTGCTGAAACTTAGAACACCAAGGTTGTGGGTTTGATCCCCGTGTGGGCCATTCAAATAAGAGTTGATGGTCCTTGTGGGTCCCTTCAAACCCAGAATATTCAGTGATGAGGAATCTGTGGAACAGAAGGTGTCATCACCTGGGGAGGGCAGGAGCTGGTATAGCAGGGCCTGGAGGAGCAGGGCCATGCAGGACTGGGGGGTTCCTCATATAAGTGGGGAGGGACAACAGGGTTGTTGGGATGTAGGGAGCAGGGAGGTGGAATCCAGAACTATTTGTGCAGATGGATGTTAGAAATGAACCCTGTTGCAGCCTGTGGGACTGCTGGGCACTGTGGAAGGGGATTGGTGATGAGTCTTCGATTGAAGCTCTTGTTATACCTGTGGAGATGGTGCAGAGAGAGCAGCAGCCAACCAGCAGTGAGAGGACATTGGGTAAACTGAGATGATTGGGGAAAAAGTCTTATTAGGAGAAAAATCCTCCCTATGAGGGTGCTGAGCCCCTGAAGGGGCTCCAGGAGAGCTGGAAAGGGAGTGGGGACAAGGGATGGAGGGACAGGACACAGGGAATGGCTTCCCACTGCCAGAGGGCAGGGATAGATGGGAGATTGGAAGGAATCCTTACCTGTGAGGGTGGGGAGGCCCTGGCACAGGTTGCCTAGAGAAGCTGTGGCTGCCCCTGGATCCCTGGAAGTGTCCAAGGCCAGGTTGGACAGGGCTTGGAGCAGCCTGGGCTGGTGGAAGGTGTCCCTGCCCATGGCAGAGGGTGGAATGAGATGAGCTTTAATGTCCCTTCCAACCCAAACCATTCCATGATTCTGTGATCAACACAACTACTGAACCTTTAAGAAACCTGCTCTTCACTTGTTGTGCCAGGGGACCTGTGTGTGGGTAAAGAGAGACCACAGACTCTCTTCTTGAGAGCAAAAACTAGTGTGAAGGTTGAGGTGTCCTGTCAGCTGAGGGTTTGTCCATGTGTGCCAAGGTTAAACCAGGGGACCAGCCCTGGGTTCTGAAGGAGCTCCCTCAGCACCAGAGCCAGGTGTCACGGTGTTCTCAGGTGTCCAGGCTGCCAGTGGGGAGATTCTTGTTGCTGGAGAAGCAAATGACAAGAACGAGGGTTATCAGCTCAATCAGCAGTAGGAGGGACACCAAGCAATGGCTGCAGGTGATGCAGGAGTCCTGCAGGCTGATCCCAGGAGTGATCCCTGAGTGCCTGTGTGTGGCAGGAAGATGTCTCTGGATGCTGAGGATTGTGGCCTGGCTGCCCAGGGAGCAGTGGGACTGTCCCAGGGTGGTCTCATGGGCTGGCAGCACTGAGGAAGGAGGGGCCAATGGGTGGGAACTGCTTTGAAACCAGGAATGAGGTAAGGGTCAGACCTGTCCATGTCAGATTCCTCCTCACAGCTGGTAGGGTGATGCTTTCCCATGGCTATTCTTTCTGCAGACTGCTCTGAAAGGTGATGATGCAGGACCACACCACATTCAGGAGCTGGACCTAATCCCTGTGGGTCACTTCCAACCCAGAATATTCTGTGATAGCCTGCAGTGTCCTTCATCCCTGTACCTTGAGGACACAGCCAATCTGTCCTATCCATGAAATCTCAGGGGGTTTGGGGGTGGCATCTCATGGCACCACTTTTGCTTTGCTGATGGTGCAATTTTTATGCTGCTCATTGGCTTTTTTAGCAAAGAGCTCCAGGACAGAAGGCCAGGATTGATGAGGAGAGTCATGGTGACCTCCTGTGGGATAGCTGCAGATGGCCAGTGCATCATGCCATCATGTGCTCCAGAGGGCTGGAAATATTCATGGTGGTGTTTACCTCCTGGAGGCAGCAGGTGGCTCTTGCTTGGTGAAATCCTCTTGTAAAACTGAAATGGTGTCTCACAGGGGACTTTGCCTCAGTCTCACTGAGCATCAGAGGGTCCTGATTCCATGTTCCACTGGGAAAGGGTTCTAGGCCTACCTGTACTTCAGGTGGTTGCTGTTGTAGCCAGAATCCCTCAAATACAGGATTCATTTCAAGTCCTTTATGAAGAACCCCCTTGGTATCATGGACTTTGTCTAAGCACTTGTGCTAGAGGGACAGATTAATGGGCACAACACCCATTAAAGGAGCTTCTCTGTTAATTTTCTGAAGTTCAAAATGCTCCTGGCAATGACTGGATGGGGCAGTGACCCTCAACAGAGAAGGAAATGGAGGTTCCTTTTCTTGAGTCTCACTTTCCTCCCTCATGTGTTTACCAGGAGTCACTGGCATGGGATGAATGTTGCAATGTGGATTTTTTAAACATGAAAGGCATATGCAAAGCTGAAAGGCCAGGGAACAGTGTGATAATCTTTGGGGGACTTTGGGGATCAATAACACCCCAAGTTTAAATCTCCCAGGAGAAGATCAAACCATCCTCTCCTGGAGCAACAACCCACAAGTATTGGTTTCACTCCAGTTGCCTACAAGAAGCTTTCAGCCCCACTAGCCCTGCAGGGAGAGCTTTTCTTCTCCAGAACAGCCCTGTGGACTTGAATTCCTTGCATATCCTTGGCTCACAGTAGCCTTGGATAGTGGAGGGGGTGGTAAAGGACTGGAGCAGGTTTTTCTCCATCCTCCAGAGGAGCTGGACACAAAGCTTGGACCATCAAGGGGGAGGACGCAGAGCAGGACCTGAGCACTGGGAGGTGGTGGAGGAACTCGGTGTGTCTGTGCAGTCTGAGTAAGGCTCCACTTGCTGAGGGAACTTCCAGAGCACAGAGCACTTCATAGATGATACTTTAGCTGCTGTGAGGGGTACGATTTACCTGCCCCAAACTCTGCTTTAAAATCAAGGTCTGCATCATATCATTAGAGCTCTTCTTACACAGTTTAACAGGCAGCTATCAACAGGCTCTGCTGGCACTCTCAGTGTCAGAAGAGAATAATCAGGGAATAATCAGGTAATGATACTTTTTCCTGGGGGTCCTGTTCCAAAGCAGTTTGTCTTATCCAGGACTGATTTAAGAAAAGAGACATAAAATCATTGTTAAAAAATTTAGAATCAACACAAAGGTTGGCATAAAAGTGTGTAATGAGGCCGGGAGATCATAGACCAGCTAGCTTTGTTTGAGGGTTAGGTAGAAAGTACAAACAAAAAAACAAGGGAAGCATCACAAGTGTTTCAGAAGAGGCACTAAAATATGGTGCACACAGTCCCTGGAGTCCAGGATCATCCAGATGGATTTCCTGAGGGGTCTTTCCATGTGCCTCCAGTCCCAGTAGTGGAAGATGGGGAGGTGTCTCCCTGACAGTCTGTGGCCATTGCTGTGCCTGTCAGGGGAGACAGAACCTCTGGGAAGTTTGCTTTCTATCCTCTGGTGCTCCAGGTTTCCAACCTGACAGTTCCCAGCTCCTCAGGGTCCCAAACTCCACCCAAACTGCAGGTATGAAAGGTTTTTTTTCTCTGAACCGTTTCCAGAGGAACAGTATTCTCCTGCTCATAGGAGTTATCCATCATCTCTGCACCAGCCAAGCTAAATAAGCTAAATTTATCCTTGTGAGGAGTTCAATTCTTGATTATAAAATTGGAAACACAGTGGGAGTCCTATGATGCAGTGCTGGGACCTAAAATGTGGGCAGGCTCCCCAGTTGGGGCTCTGGGCTCCTTTGCTGTCTCAAAGAGACCCCCTAGAAACCATTCTGGGCAACCTCCAGCACCCAGATCAGGTAGGAAGGGCTGCTGTGGGAACACCTCTCCCTGCACTGACTGGAGAGGGAATCCAGACAGTTCAGATGAGACATGTGGCTGTTTGGTGGTGGAAATGGCTCCAGTTCAAATGGTGAAATCAATCTGACTGGGGAGGTGAAATGGAGCGTGAGTTTGCTCACCCATGGCTGCTGCAGATGATTCAGGGGGGTATGAGGTGATCTCTGAGTGCTCTGTCTCTCCCTGTGCCTCTGGGTGATGGAGTCATCCTTCTTTCAGCTCTCTCCCTATTTATTGCATTTCCCATATTTTATAGAGCAGTGTGTAATCCTGCACGTCCCTCCACCCTCTGATCTCTGGGTTCCGGGGCTTTCTCCTCTCTCCTCGTTTCATGGAGCTCACTTAGGAAACATAAATATGACAAATGAGCATTATCCTCTTCTCAGTCCTTGGTGGATTTGCTGCTCTTACTCTGCTACACCATTAATGCTCTCCCTCCCTTCTGCATTAACCAGCCTTTCCTGAGACCCTGAACATTTCCAGGGCTGTTAAAAATCTTTGGAAGTTGTACAGAATGAAAGGCTCAAACTGCTCATCAGCTCTTCCACTGGTTACACATGAAAAAACATTAATTTTGGGACATCACAGCAGATCCAACAGGCTGAGAGAGGTGATGCTCCAGCTCCAAGCCCAGCAAGGCTCAGCATGGATTCAGAGGAGGCACCTGCACATAAACGAACATGTGTAGCACATATGTACACATGTGTACACACACATGTATAGCTGTGCCCCTGCATCTCAGTCTCACCAGTTGCTGGCAGCTGGACATATGAAACCCTGAGGCCACAAGACTCTTCCAGTTGTTGATACACCCCCTAAACTGCTCAAAATAAAGTCCCTCACCTGGGTAAAGGTTAGGAATGGATTTTAATACAAAGACAGGACAAGGCCAGGCAAAGCCACACACCACCAGCCACCCATTGACACATAACTTTTATCCCCTTATTCTTCTGTTTTCCCAGACTTGCTTCTCCCAAGATCACTTAGATATCTCCTTTCCCACCTATATTTGCTCCCTAAGTACCCCATAATGAGTTGCCTGCCCAAGAGCCCTTTCACTGCATACCATGATGTGTCCCACATCCCCAGGGATCCCAAAGGTGCTTTGGCAGTGACACAGCATGGTGGGTTCACCCCTGGCCCATAGGACTGGGACAGCCCTGGCAGGGGCTCCCTTCCCTGAGTCCATAATTTGGACTTCCTGCCGGCCTTTGTGCCCCTGTGCTCCTCTGGGACTGTGGAGATGAGCCTTGGATGGGCTGGTGGCTCCTGTGATGGACTTGGAGCAGCTGGGCCAGAGGGTTATTTGGGCTCCCCCACCCCTTTTTCTGTCTGGGCCCCTTGCAGGGGGAGCAGAAGAGTTTTTATCACCTAAGCCAGCAACTAACACAAAGTATAATCTTGGCATAAAAGCACATTTTCCCTTCCACCCTCAGCTACCTTCTGTCAGTTTTGGAGCCCCTGGCACTGCAGAGACATTTTCTGTATTTTAATGATACTCTTTTTAGATGGCACTCCCCCCTCCCCCCCTTTGCCCTGCTGGAGAAGTTTAATTTTCCCTTTGCTCCTCACAGAATTACAATCCCTTCTGCCCGAATCTCTCATCAGGCACCTTAAACCAGGCTTTGTGCTGGTTGTAACCTGCTTAACCTCTAATTCCTCCTTTCAAATCCTTTTGCCTTGTTCCCAGCTCGGATAGAGCTGTGGGGGAAGGTGGAAAGTGGGCCATCTGTGCCCTCTGAATCCCCCTTCCTGTTCTGCAGAGGGAAGGTGGAAGCAAAGCTGCTCTGGGGGAGGTTCTTCTGGGAATTGTTATTGTTGCTCAGCTGGAAACGATGAGGAAGCTGAAGCAATTCCTGTGGAAGGAGGGAATCTATTTTTATACAGAAATATCTATTACTGTGTGCTTAAACCAACTCCTTCTCATTTCTGTTCTCTTAAGTGAAGGAGATCAGTCCTGGGAGGAAGAGACAGGAGGAGACACTGGAAGGGTTGAGGTGTGAAAGGGCAAATCTTGTTCTGGTGGAGATTTCTGAAATGAGCCTGTGCAGAGCAGGGTCTGGGACATGAGTGGGGCTGATAAAAACCACTTGGTGCAGCCTTTTGGCTCTGCTACACGAGGGGAAAACACAAAAGGCCTCAAGACCTCACAACAAGGAAGACACGGAGGGGCTGGAGTGTGTGCAGGGAAGGGAACGGAGCTGGGAAGGGGCTGGAGCAGCAGGAGGGGCTGAGGGAGCTGGGGGGGCTCAGCCTGGAGAAAAGGAGGCTCAGGGGGGACCTTCTGGCTCTGCAACTCCCTGACAGGAGGGGGGAGCTGGGGGGGTCGGGCTCTGCTCCCAGGGAACAAGGGACAAGAGGAGAGGGAACGGCCTCAAGCTGTTCCAGGGGAGGCTCAGGTTGGATATTGGGGAAAATTCTGCACAGAAATGTTTGTAAAGCATTTGAACGGGGTGTACAGGGCAACGGTGGGCTCACCAAACCTGGAGGTGTTCAAAAAACACATGGATGTGACATCTAGGGACAAGGTTTAGTGTCCCCATGTTCACTGGGATAGTGCTGGGTGGACAGTTGGACTTCCTGATATCAAGGGTCTTTTCTGACCTTTACTATCCTGTGGTGTTATGAGTCCACAAGCCTGCCCAGTTCATCCCAGGGAAGGCACTTGGAAAGTGTCCTCCCAGCCTGAGGCCAGAGGGCACCCACGGGGAAGGGCACAGGGTGAGTGAGCACAGCCAGGGGTGTCACATCTCAAAACAACTCTTCTCTCCATTGCCTGCAGGCTTTTCCCCCTGACGGAGGATCCAGCATCTCCTGCCCTGTCCTGTGTCTGCCTCCAGTGGGCTGGTCCTCTCCAGCTGAAGGTCTGGGGGTGCTTCTGACCCTTAAACACCCACTGCTACCCCTCTGCCCACCCTTGTCGTGTCCTTTTCACTTGTGCTCAATTTTTACCATTATCTGCCTCTCCCTTGACCTTTCTACTTTTAGTTCTGAAGTGGCTGCTGTTAAATGTTTATAATTCCAAGAGACAAACAACCACTGGGCCACATAAAAGAAAATGCTGCTTCTTTAAAATCTCAGGGCAAAACAGTGCCAGGGAAATCAGACAGTGATCTGATTCCATCCTTAACAATTCCACAACTTGCTACATTCCCAAGGAGGCCTCTTTCCACAGCATTTGGCTGAAATGGAAGCAGCCCAGCATATAATAATGTAACTCCCTGAATTATGTGTTTAATAGGAAGCATTCAGCCAGGAGAAGAAAACCCCAAGCACTGAATCTATAAATTATTAAATTTAAAAAGGGAACAAGTCATCTTTGGCCAGAAATAAGTAAAATGCCTTCTCATAAGCTTTCTGCTGAAAACTCCTAGTGTGCTCCCAGCTCACTGACACTCTGCCTTGAATTGTTGCTTCAATTCCTGTTTTGGTTGTCACCACTCTCAATTATTTTTAAAAAAGGCCTAAAATAGATTTATATTTCTCTGATTTTATTAGACAGTAAAAAAAGAGAAGCCTGAGCTGCAGCAGTTAAATAATTTATGACCTTTGCTAGAGGGGCAAGAAGACCTAAAATAAAAATAAAATGTGTGTATTGGAAAGGAAGGGTTTGGATCTTATTATTTTTCTTGCCCACTGGTTTTGCTGGGTGCAATTTGAAGATATATATATTCAATGGAGAAGTTTCATCCCCATCACACAGCTACTTATTATCATCAAATTCTAACCACCAGTTCAGAGCAGCCCCATCTCACTAGAGATGAGATTCTCTTCGATTTCATGGTGATGAAGCAGAGCTGCAGGAGGAGGTGGGGCAGTTTCTCGCATGAGAAGGTATTTACTGGAGGCCCTGTACTTGAGCATTAAGCAATGATGTTTCTCTTTCATGCAGCTTTGAAAATCAATATGTTCCCCTACAGTTCCTCCAGTTCTGTCATTAACTCTCCTGCACAAAAAGCACTGTTAAACAGCCTCTGAGCATTGCTGGGCCTCACCAGCCCAGGGTCTGCCTCCTCTGCCTTCAGAGGATCACAGAATCACAGAATCACTGAGGTTGGAAAAGCCCTCTGAGATCACCGAGTCCAATCCATAACCCAACCCCACCTTGTCACTCAGCCCATGGCACTGATGCCACATCCAGTCTCACCTTAAACAACTCCAGGGCAGTGACTCAACCCCCTCCCTGGGCAGCCCATTCCAATGGCTGAGCACTCTTTCCATAAAGAACTTCTTCCTGATATCCAACCTAAACCTCCCTTGGTGCAGCTTAAGACCGAGCCCTCTTGTCCTACTCTGGGAGCAGAGTCTGACCCCCACCTGGCTCCCCGCTCCTGTCAGGGAGTTGTAGAGAGTGATGAGGTCTCCCCTGAGCCTCCTCCTCTCCAGGCTGAGCCCCCCCAGCTCCCTCAGCCTCTCCTCACAGCACTTGTGCTCCAGTCCCTTCTCCAGCCTCGTTGCTCTTCTTTGGACACTCTCCAGGACTTTGCCTCCTCCTGCTGAACCACAGAGGCTTTCACTGAGTCACTGGATTGTTTTGTACATCTGCTGTTACAGGGGAACTCTTCAGCCTGGCCCAACATTCCTGCAGGGCTGGATTCCCAAATGTAATCCAAGTTCAGCACTTGGCTGGTGCTCGTGAGATCTGAAGGTATTTTCTTTTTAGTGCCCACAAATGCCAGTGTCAAACTCCAGCCTACAGAGATTCAGTCCTGCTTCAGTTGTGAAGATACAAATACTAAGAGGACAACAATGGCTTTAAGCTGAAAAAGGGTAGGTTTAGGTGGAATATTGGGAAGAAATCCTTCCCTGAGAGGGTGGTGACGTCCTGGCACAGGTTGCCCAGAGAAGCTGCCCCATCCATTAATCACAGTGGGGTTGGATCAAGGGTTGGACTTGATGATCTCGGAGGTCTCTTCCAACCCAGTTAATTCGATGGTTCTATGATTCTATGATCCTGGGAGTTTCCCCATCCAAGTTGGATGGGGCTTGGAGCAACCTGGGCTAGTGGAAGGTGTCCCTGCCCATGGCAGGGGGTGGGACTGGATGGGCTT
>JAWWLV010000038.1:912179-940085 GCA_035041135.1 Platyrinchus mystaceus
TGGGAAGGGAAGGGAAGGGAAGGGAAGGGAAGGGAAGGGAAGGGAAGGGTTCATTGGGAATCCCCTTACAAGCGATTGCTCAGCATGGGCTGAATCTGCTGACAGCATCCATTGGCATCCATGGAGAATGGGAATGAGCAGCTAGAGATGAACATCTGACAATTGACTGTTGGTGCCTCAGCCATAAATAATAAAGAGAGTTGTTCCATATGAGTACAAAATGCATCTAATAAATCTAATTAACAAGAAATTAAGAGAATTATTTGGCATAAAACACTCCTAGCCCTGTTGAACAGCAGCAGCAGCCATCCCATGCAAATGATCCCATTATGCTTTATCTAGAAAATCTACCTGCTGGAGCATCGCTCCCCATGGATGGTGGGAACTGATCTTGGAGAGAAGCACAAACAACAAAACACTCAGAAAAACACAAAGAGAAACGAAACCCACTGCTGAGAGCGTGCATTTCTCAAGGTCAGGTGGGAGTCTTTGCTGTGGGACAAGCAGGTCTCCTGACCACCACAAACAGGCACCCTTCTTCTGAGTGATTTACCCTCCACAAGCAAAATACTCATTGCTATTTGGGACTTTCAGAGGGGTTTGTAAGTAAATGTGTTAAAGTGGGTTATCTTCATGTGACATTTAGGAACTGAATATTTCAGAGGTGTTTAGGAACTAAATGACCTGTAAAGATGGTGAAGGGGCTTGAGAGGCCATATGAGGAGGGGCTGAGGGCACTTGGTGTGCTCAGCTGGAAAAGACGAGACTGAGGGGAGACCTCATTGCAGTTCCAACTTCCTGGTCAGGGGCAGAGGAGGGGCAGGCCCTGAGCTCTGCTCTGGGGGCACCAGGGACAGCATCCAGGGAATGGCTGGAGCTGTGTCAGGTTGGATGTCAGGACAAGTTTCTTCCCCCAGAGGGTGGTTGGCACTGAACAGGCTCCCCAGGGCAGTGGGCACAGCCCCAAGGCTGCCAGAGCTCCAGAAGGGTTTGGACAATGCTCTGAGGGACATGGTGAGATTGTTGGGGTGTCCTGGGCAGGGCCAAGGATTGGACTGGATGGTCCTTATGGGTCCCTTCTAACTCTGGATTTGCCATGATTCTGTGAAAACAAGTGAACAGCTACAGCTCATCCCAAGCATCACAAACCCTCCAGAAACAGGTGGAGCTAAAACAGGCAAAAAAATACTCTGATGAAGTAGCATCCTACAGGAATTCCTGGAATTATGTGGTAGACAGCAAATATACCTTTAGTTAAGCACTAGTGCACCCTCATTACTGTATGAGACTAATCACTAACCCAGGAAAATAAAAATGGCTTTTAGAGGTTGATATTGCCTTGGAATAGTAGAAATTAATCAGCTGATGGTAAATGTCCCTCCATAAAACCGCCAGGCTCCACATTCCCTATTGATTGGCTGGAGTTAGTCATGGTAATCAAAGGAAGACAGGTGATTAACCATTCCTGCCCAGGAAAAGTGGGAATTAGTGTATTAACATAAGACAGGTAGATTTTCACTCAGCCAAGGCTGACGAGGGGCTGTGGGTGTTTCTCATCATAAGGAGGAATTGTCTCCTTAGCTGGCATTTCCCAGAAGCTGCTCCAGTCATACATGACAGAAATTGTCTCCCTCAAAAACCAGTCAGAGCAGGAGACTGGACCAGTAAACCTATCTTCAATTGGTCCCTGGAATTCATACAAATTATGGGAATTGTTACCACAGCCCTACATAGCTCTGATTCACCATCATGGCTTAAGAATCAGGATAATTAATGAAGAAAAGACAAATCAATGCAATACATAAAATTAGTCACCCTTATTCTCCATTCCCTGAGGTAGCCAAATTCCTGCTGTGCTCTTTTCCTCAGTCTTGTGAGCCCCATCCCAAGCAGCTTAGACTCATTCCCATCTCTGGCTCTCCAGCCTTCCCCAGCCTTGCAAAGGCTTTGCCCACCCCTCCCAAAGCCTTGTGCCCCAAATTCCACCTCTGGCTCCCCCTCAGACCAACCCTGGGCAGGTCCAGCCCCTCAGGCAGAGAGTGGTGCTCCTCCAGCCTAGGTTTTGCTCAGAAGGAGCTTGGTTGGGCTGTTCCTATTCAGCAACCTGGTCTGGTGGAAGGTGTCCCAGCCCATGGCAGGGGCTGGAATGAGATGAGCTCCACCAAACCCAGACCATTCCATGATTCCATGATATTTGCAATCTATTCCCATCCAGCAACCTCTGGTTTCCAGCCCCCATCATGCAGCAGTGTCTGGGATGGCTGGGACAGGATTATCCTCACTCAGCAGCTCTGCCTTCCTTCCAGAACTGCTCCCATGAAACGTGGATGCCACTGATGCCTCTGCATTGCTCAGAGGGGGAGTTTAATCAGCACAAAGCAAAGATCTCACCCATGATGGAGGAGCACCCGCAATCTCAGGCATTAGAGATGCTCTCCATGATCAAACACCTGCTTTGGGTGAGTGCTCTCCAGAAAAACACACAAAAAACATACAAAATTACTCACCAAGAAGGCAAACAATCTCCAGCTCAGCAGCTCTGCTGCAGGTGGGTGGCTCTGTCAACACCAAATTTTTAAGATCAGTCTGACTTCAATTCATTCCAGCATGAAGTGGGGACATGAAGGAGCATCTTCAGCTTCAGCCCATTGGAGGCCAAAGGCCACCATAGACAGGAGAACTGGGGACTTCCAGCCAAAGGTCCCAACCCTTCATGGTTCAGTGTGCCCATTTCATCATCTGGGTTTGAATAATTCCTTCTTTTTTCCCCCTGCAAAGCATTTCCTCGTCCTTACAATCACAGACAACTGGTCCCCAAGGCCTTGAGTCAACCTTCCCAGGCTAGATGGAAACATCTAGAGGTGTCAGAACCACTTCCCTAACCTGCACAGAGCTGGAGATGTCTTCTATTACTCTGTTGTTATGTTTGTATCAGTGTATATATTAATATATGAGATATATTATATTACCATGTTATATGATAACATTTGAAGTTATACAACATATGAGTGGGGAGGTTTCCCACAGAAGCTGTGGCTGCCCCTGGATTCCTGGAAGTGTCCAAGGCCAGGTTGGAGCAACCTGGGCTAGTGGAAGGTGTCCCTGCCCACAGCAGAGGATGGAACAAGATGGACTTTAAGGTCCCTTCCAACCCAAACCATCCTGATATTTTTAAATATATATGGGCTGTATGAGAGGAATCTTTTATAATCCCTGTGAGTTACTTCCTAAACAAACTAAATCCCAGGGAAGGGTAGAGAAAACAAGGAGAACTCACTGTGCCATGTGCATCCTTGCAGCGGGTATCCATGCAGAATATTCCCTGTTGGGAATATCAGGGAATTCAGTGCATCATCAGATGGAAGGGTGATGGAAAACCTGGAGCTCAGCAGAAGAAGCAAAACAATTGAGCATAAAGTTCTGACATGTCAAACCCTTGACAGGGGGGAAGATGGACACAGTCCCAAAATCATAACAGGAGCACAGGATTTCAGAGGTCACATTTCCGCCTAGATTTTTGACTGTGTGCAAGTATGGAAGTGTTTTCTCCTTAAAGCTCTTGTTTTTATAAGCAAAGCAAATAACAAAACCATGCTTCAAAAACCTGGCTGGGGTCTGGAGTGCTGTCAGGCTCTGCTGAGCTTGGGTTTCCCCTGCCACCATTGTGTTTAATTTTATTTCATTTTTCATGGAAAATATGGATTAATACATAAGGATCGGTCCCAGGCATCCCTGGCAAGGGGAAAAACCAAATCCACACAGCCAGGTCACCACTATCACATAAAAACAGTGACAAACTGCTGGGATTCACTTCCCTGCTCACAAATACCACTTTTCCTTGGGTTCTTCTTGTGCTTTATTTCCTCTATATTGTAAGGCAGAAGTGAATGTTTGTGAGGTGTGTTTTCATGTGTTATTCCAACATCGAGGCTTAAATTCTTGGTTCACCAGAGGACATGTGGAAAAGAGGGTTCACCTGGGAAAGGCAGCCCTGATCCCTTCCTGAGTCATTCTAAAAGACTAACAACATAAAGAGCACTAAAGAATTCATCAGTTTAGAGCTGCACTCTGGTTAAAATGAGTTCTGCCACAAAAAGATTTGATGCCATTCTGTGGCAGGTGCCAGGAGTGAGTGACGGGCACCCTTCACCCAGGGGGGGTTAAACAGAGGGTTTTCATTCCTATAGCAATTTCTGTTAAACTTCTCCTCCTGAAGAAAAGGCTTTTTGTTACCCAGACCACTTTATTTCTGGAAGCTCCTCCTTGCCTCTTCCCCACAATCCAGACTTCTCCCCACCTTGACAGGAATTGAATGCCGGTGCTGGCATTCCCAATCCACGTGCTTTGCACTGAGCAGGTTTAACGTGGGGCAGCTTTGGAAACCTTTAATTAAAAATATGTTACTGAAAATGTGAGCCAAGCCCATGGATGAAGAGTCCAACAGGGACAAAACAACCAGCATTAACCACATGTGTTGCTCGTGGTGTTTGATCCTTGGCTGGGACCCCTTAAATCCTCTATGGAAGAAAAGGAGACTGAGGGGAGACTCCTCAGGGGCTGCAGCTCCTCCCAAGGGGCAGCTCTGACCTCTGCTCGGTGTGAGCAGGGACAGGAGCCAGGGAATGGCTGGAGCTGTGTCAGGGCAGGGTTGGGTATGAGGGAAAGGTTTTTCCCCCAGAGGGTGGTTGGGCACCGAACAGGGGCCCCAAGGTCTCTCCAGAGCCTTCTCCTCACCCCCAGCTCTCCCAGCCTGTCTCCAGAGCAAAGACTGAGGCTGAGGAATTCCCAGATGTTTGCAGGACAGAGGTGCTGCACTTTAGGCCCTTTAAAGCAGCAGAAACACTTTCCTGCTCCCCCTGGACAGGGAGCTGCTGGGGTCATGAAACCACCAAGGCCAAAAAGCCTCTGTGAACCCATCTCCTCCTGCAGCTGGATGGGAACAGGCACCTGAACTTCCAAACCCAGTGAACTGCTCCCTGTGCCCTCAGGGCTCCCCCTGCAGTGTTGTCTCTGTGAGTCCCACACTTGTACCCACCAGTGGAGGTGGCTGAGAGGGCTCCCAAGGGGCCACTTGGGCACAGTCATAGATGGATTTCAAGACATGAGAGTATTTTGAGGGGAAAATGAAATCTTCTGCAAGGCAGAAAGGATAAAGGTGGCACAGGAAAAAGGAGGAGAAAGGGAGGGTTTGTGTGAGATCCCAGAAAGTGGAGGAGAAATGGGAGCATGGACAGACCAGAAGGGCTGTGTTTGCATCCAGCTCCAGCAGCACCAAACAGCACCTGTCCAAGTGACCTGCACCTTTCCCACTGGATTTCCAGAGCAAATATTTTTCCTACATAGCAGCAGAGGAACAAACCCAGGACTGCCTGGAGAGTGTGTGGTGACGCCCCAGATCCATCCTCAGCTTTCTTTCCTCCTGTGGCAGTGAAGCATCTTCTCCCTGTGGTCCTCTGGATGGCTCCGGAGCAAAGCAATCCCAACCCTCTGGATGGCCCCAGAACAAAGCAATCCCAATTCCTTCACACTGGCACTACCAGCAGCATCAGCCAGAGCAGGAGCTGCAGTGTCTGTGCTGAGCAGGTTCCCAACTGCATCCCATGGAGGAAAGGCCAAAGATGGAAAAAGTGAATTCCTTAATATTTTAAAGAGCAAAAGTGCTCCAGTCTAACTCCATCCACTGCCTCACACCTTCTCGAAAGGTTTCTCCCAGGCCAGTGTTAAAAACCCCAATGTGTCCATGAATTGTTGAAGAACCAGAAAGTTCCATCATGAAAGTCCATCACTAAAGCAAAGTTCACCACGGTGGATCTTCCACTTTATGTCTTCAGTCTCTTCCAGGATCAAAACCTTCATGTCCATGACTTGGAGCTGCCAGCGGGCAGGGTTAGATGGGATATTGGGAAGGAATCCTTCCCTATGAGGGTGGGGAGGCCCTGGCACAGGTTGCCCAGAGAAGCTGTGGCTGCCCCTGGATCCCTGGAAGTGTCCAAGACCGGGTTGGATGGGGTTTGGAGCAACCTGGGCTAGTGCAAGGTGCCCCTGCCCATGGCAGGGGGTGGAACAGGATGGGCTTTAGGGTCCTTCCAACACAAACCATCCTGTGAGTCTACAATAGCAAAGGGGGAATGACTGAGACTCAGACAGGGAGCCCAGAGGTGACCCTGCGGTGGTCAGTACGGGGTTTGGGAGCCATTTTTCCATCAGTGCTCTGCTGACGGATCAGTTTTATCTCTCCTGGTTTCATTCACGTGACCAGGAACCTCAGCCTGAGGTTGGCAAAGACATTCATGGAGCCTTGCAACTATTTGGGTTTTAATTAAAAGCTCTGCAGAAAAGATGCAGCTTGTGCCACATTCTGCTGGTGAAACTTAGAAGGAAAATTATAACAGTAACTTCCACAAGGGATTTCAGGAACCTCCCTGAGCCCACATTGCAGAGAAACAACATGAAAAACACTTTTATTTTCACTGGAAAGAAAGCACACAGATATTCCAATTCTCATCCCTTCCCCCAGAACAAGGTGTAATAATAAAATACTGCCAGAAATTCTCATCTCCCCCCTTTGCACGTGGAGAAAGTCCCATTGGATGTTCTGGAATTAAAACCAGCCTTGCCCCAGAGAGCTATGTAGAGACTGAGGAAGAGGTTTCTCCTTTCAAAATTAAATTAAAGCACCCAAACAGAACCATTCCCCATTGTTTGTCCATTAAACCTTTCTGTCCACAGCTGTCCCAGGGTCAGTGCTCCCGGCACTGCGTGGGCAGATCCCACTTACCAAGGGCACTCAGCAGCTCCAAGAGCCACCACAAGCTCATCATGAGGAATTTGCAAGAGCTTTGCTGTTCTGTTCATTGCAGGTTCTTGGAACTCCATGGCTGTGACACCTCATCTTCATGGCAGCCCCTGTCGGGGCCTCGGTGTCCAGGGAGAAAACACAGAATCATGGAATCATAAAGGTTGGAAAAGGCCTCCAAGATCATCAAGTCCAACCTTTGACCAAAACCCCCAGTGTCCATTAAACCATGTCCCCAAGTGCCACATCTGCTCATTCTTGAACACTCCCAGGGATGGTGATTCCACCACTGTCCTGGGCAGCTGTGCCAGGGCTGAAAAACCCTTTCAGTGAAGACATTTTCCCAATATCCAACCTAATGTGTGTCCTTGTGGTGGGACAGCAAAGGAAGTGCCACCTCCAGCCTGCTGTGAGAGGTACCCCATGGCTGTATCCCAGGGATGGGAGACTGAGGAGAGGAGAGAAGAAGCTGCAGAGTGGGAGGAGCGTAAGGACCCTGTGCTTCATCCAGGCAAGCTCAGGAGAAGGTTCCCTGGGACCTCCATGGCCATTCCAGCAGCAGGTCCCTCAGGATCAACAAACAACCCTGGTATCACTGATTCCATGACACAGATCGATGGTGGTGGTGGTACCTGCCCAAGGTCTCCAGGTCAGACACAAGTCCTGGTGTCCCAGCCCTGCTGCAGGACTATTCCCACCAGGCAGGTCTGTCCTTGGCGTGGTCCTCAGTGGAGTTCTGCAGCTCCTCCTTGTTTGGATCCATCCCTGGGCTGAGGTTGTGGCACAGGGTAAGTCCCCTGGCTGTCTCTGCACCTCCTCTCTTGCTGTGGTTCCCAGCTCTCCTCCCAGGACACTCAGGTTCCCCATGTGCTGTGTCTTCTCCAGCTGCAGCTCCTGCAAGTGGTTCTAGAGATGGTGCAGGAGCCCTGGGGACCGACAGCTGTGACAGTGAGGCAGTGCTTGGGGACAGGGACAAGGTGGGAGTGGGGTGCAGATGTTCACTCTGAATGAGAGAGGGAATGGTCAGCCTGGGTTTGGAAGGGTCAGGAGGGTCCCTCACACAGGTCCCTCCTCCTCTGGGCTGGTGGTGGAGCCCAGCCATGAGCACACGGGGCAGCTGCAACACGGGGCCATCACACATCTGATTTCTGCATCACCTGACACTTGGCACCAACAATGCTGGACACGCAGCCTCTTCAGGTGAGCTGGGGGTCCCTGCAGGTCACTGAGACCCCAACCCCCCCTGAGACCCAGCTACCTGAGCCCCCACTCCAGCCTTGCAAGGGGGGAGCTCTGGAGCAGGACCTGAAGCCTTTCCCTGGAGCAGCTCCTCCCTCAGGGCTCCTGGAGCCGGTGCCTCGTCCGTGCAGGGCTGCTCTGGCTGCTGCCTCTGCCCACCCTCCTGCACGGGGACAGACACACGGATGGCCCCACTCCCCGTCACACACACGGTCTCTGTGTGGCTGGAGAGGGGGGACATCACACCGCCCTGTGCTCCAAAGGGTGGGCTCCAGGAACGGGGAATGTGGATTCCTCCAAAGGCTGATGGATTCTCCAAAGGTCACGGATTCCATACACCTCTCAGACCCTCCTCCCCACCCCCAAATCACCTTCTTCCTCTGTCCAACAGGTCCCAGGGCTCTCTCCACCCTCTGCCACTCCCGGAAGCGACGCTGGATGTGCTCCCGGAGCCCCCGCAGGATGTGGAGCGGGTGGTTGTGGGACAGGGGGGACGAGCTGGAGGGGACAGGGAGGGACGAGGGGCCGGAGTGTCCGAGGGCACCGAGCGGCTACTCGCAGAGGGGCCGGGGACGCAGGAACCCCCATGACCCACACGAGCTCCCTCCTGCCGAACCTGCGGCTGTGGGACTCACCCGCCCGTGGCCGGGGAGGGGCCCCGTCCCAGGGCACTGCTGGGGAGGGGCTGGTGTTGGCACAGCGAGGGGGTCTCCGCGGTCGGGGAGTGCCCAGCCCGCCCCCGCACCTCCCGCTGCCGTTGGTGTCCCGGGAGATGCTCCAGCCGGACGCTCCTGTCAGCCCTTTCCTTGGGGAGCAGTGGCGGGAGAGAGGGATCAGAGTGGCACCCGCACCACCAGCTCTGCCCCCCGAGCCCACTCAGCCTCTCCTGTGAACGTTGGTGGTCTTACAACCAGGTCAGAGCTTCCAAGGAAAACCTGGAGCCACCCAGGGCTGGGCAGGGCGTTGGCACGAGCAGGACAAGCCTGGAGGCACCTGGGGGGCATCTCCCCCTGAGCCATTCCCAGCACAGACCATGCCCTGAGAGGCACGATGCTGAACCTGCTGCCCACTGCACCCAGCAGAGCCCTCTATCGTCACCAGCCCTTCTCGTGGGGAGGGAAAAGCATCTGGATGACCTGGAGGGAGCAGCACATCTGGGCTGCTGCACTCCCCAGGCTGATCCCCCTCAGGGTGGGCCACAGCCCCTGGTTCTGCAGTTCAGCTGTGGTTGGATGTGCCCCACCACGGGGTGCCCTGGCATTGCCTCATATCCCCATCATTCCCTTCTCCCTTCCTGACCTGCTCCAGGGTCTTCTGGAGCTGCCGAAGGGTGTCCACCTTCTCCCTCAGGAGCAGCCCCTGGAGCTGCTGCAGCGTTTCCAGCCTCTGCTGCAGGAGGGAGTGGGTGCTTTGCTCCAGCTCCCGGAGCCTCTGCAAGAGAAGCTGGAGTCACATCACCCCATCTGGCTGCCCATGGCCACCCTCCAGGCCCAGGAAGGCTCTTCCCAGAGGCAGTTTCCAGGCAGGATGCCCAAGTCCCTCTTGGCCAGGGTGGCACCACCTCCGCCTTGATGTCCCCCAGAAAAGAGCTGAGGTTTGGTGAGCCAGTGCTGTCGGCCTGGGTATCCTCACCCTGGCATCAAGCCATGCCCACTCCCAACATTCCTGCTCTCCCTGCCTCTGCTGGGGGTCTCCAGGGACCTTCTGACCAGCAAACCAGTCACCCCATCTGTCTACAGCCATAAGGGTGGTTTTCCCAACAAATTCTTCTCTTAAAAGCTCCAGCCCCTCAATAAAACCTTCCTGGGGATAAATCAAGTTTGGCTTGTTAGGAACTTGGGCAGCCCCAAACTTTTCCCGTGGGACATGTGTGTGCCTGGATAAGGGGCTGAGCCCTGACAGGGGTGTGATGTGTGTGCTCCTTCCCACGGCCCCTCTGATGTGATCTTGGGCCCACTGGAAAGCAGGATGTTCACTGACCTTCAGTAGCTCCAGTTTCTCTTCTTGCAAAGCCAACATTTGCCTTCCCTCCTTCCCCAGCCGCTCCCAGCAGCCGGCACAGGCTTCCTGCCCCTGCCGAAACTGGGAAATCCCCCTCTTTTCCCATCCCACGTCTTTGCCTCTTCCAGGAGCCAGCCCTGCCCCTCTCATTAGAGGCAGGAACAGCTGTTCCTCCCTCCCAAAGCAGAGCCAGCACAGCCCCCCAGCCTCTGCCCCCCACCCAAGGGCACCCGCAGCCTGTCTCTGCCACCCATGGCAGTGCCTGGACAGCCCCTGCTTGAGTCATCTCAAGGTCACCTCACCATCCTCTCCGGGTCCGTGGGGTGCCTGTGCCAGCTGTCCCAGGGGTGTGGCAGCAGTGCCAGGCCAGCCCTGTGGTGGGGACACCGTCACCCACATCCCCGGTGTCACCACTCCCTGGCTCTGCAGGAGGAGACCCAGGAGGGTGTCCACCCCCTCTGGGGGTCCAGGACCCTCTTGGGCTTCTGGGACTGTCCTCTTCTCCAGCCTCAGTGCAGGACCCATCCCTGGAGCCCCAGCACACCTAGCTCTGTACCCTCCACTCCGAGTCTTGTCACCAGATCCTGGCTCTTGTGTCCTCTCCTGGCTCCTCTGCAGTGTCACCAGCTGTGCCACTGCACGCTGCCATCCAAGAGTGGCGTTACAAACCCATTTGCTTCTTTTCCATGGGCATTTCCATGTGCATTTCCGCGGCCACCACGTGGGACACAAGGTCCAGGGTATATCCCTGCTGGTCTCCACATCCCAGCAGAAGGCAGAGACAGGAACATCCCCCATTCCCCCTCCCCTCCCCCCTGGCCGTGGTGCCACGGCCAGGGCTGTCCCCCTGGGCAGCCCCCAAAGCCCAGCCAGCCCAGGGCTGTACCTTGCAGGGCAGCCCCACTTTGTGCTTCCCACGCTGCCACCAGGACACAGGTGACACACTTGTCCTGGCCCCACATCGCCCGGCAGCTCCCAGTGCTCCCACTGCTGCCTCAGCACCTGCGGGGAAAGGGGCATTTTAGGGAGGGGGAGCCCCAAACCCAGACAAACCCCACGAGCAACTGGGGCTGGTCCTGCTGCCGTGCCCTGCCCAGAGCGGGCCCTTGGCCCGGCCGTGCCCCTTCCCCCTGCTTGTCCCACCTCCCTCCTCCTCCAGCACCGCCCAGCACGCCCTGGACAGCCCGGACTCACGGCGATCCAAGCAGGGAGCTCTGTTCCTGCTGCCTGCTCCTTCCCTCTCTATGTCATCCACAGCCAGGGTGACATTCCCTCTGCTCTGTCCCCGGAGAGCTGGTGGCTCCTGCTGCCTCTGGCCCAGGGCCTTGCTAGAGGGATGTCCCCTGGTCCTGGCATTGCTGGCCCTGGGCAAACTGGCAGAGCATGTCCTTGCCCCGGCCCTGCTCCTGCCAGCAGAGATCCCTGGAGTCCTCAGGGGATGCCCAGGCAGGGCAAAGGCCAACAGGTCTTCCCTGGAGCCTGGACCCCCACGGGGAGAGTCCCTCCAGTCCGGGGCTGGCTGGGCAGAGGGGACTGGGCAGGGCTCCCTCCTGGCCATCCCCAGCACATGGCTCTGGCTCAGCTGGGATATCCTGGCTCCCAGGGACTCCAGGCTGCCTGTCCTCATCAGCGATGGAGACCTGTCCCCCCAGAGTTTTCTGCCCGCATCCATCACCAGCTGTCTCCGGACATCCAGACTTCTCCCTGTGGGGAACAAGGACTCATCCTGCCCAGGGTCAGCTCCCTCAGTAGGGACAATCCCAGTGAGCTCATCTTCCTCCTCCTCGGATAGCATTCCCTCCTGGAACCTGGCAGCGAAGTCCTCAGTGTGGATGGAGCTGGAGCTGCTCCGGTCCCCCAGGCTGGAGCCCAGGAGAGGAGCCCAGCACTGCTCCTGCTCCCATGGGACAGGGCTGCTGTCACGCCGGGGACACCCAGCACTGTGTCCTTCCAGCTCTGTGAAGGAGAGCAGACCATGAGCCCATCCTGTGCCTGGGCAGGGGCGGGAAGGAGCTGGATTTGAACCACCTTGGAGGGACTGTAAATTCCTGTTCTCATCAAGGAGCATTTGGTGGGCACCAAAGCAGAGACATTGAACATGTCCCATCCTCTCCAACAAAATCCTCAGCTGCTTCCAGAAGAAAAAGCCACAATATCCTCCTTATTTGCTTTTTAAACTAGGGTCTATTTGACCCTGACGATGCTCCCAGGGTTGGCACAGCTCAACGGGCAGGCAGTGCCAGGGCAGCAGGGCATGGGATGGGGATACTGTCCCCATCTTCTATCACAAAAAGTGGGAAGCCACTGCTTGACAGGACAGTCCTGATCCCAAAGCAGGGGGATCTGGCCCCAAACTGAACTTTGCATATTCCCAGGGTACAGTTTGCTCTCCAAGCACTTGCTGATTTGGTCCCTGTGGTGTGTTTGGCACCAACAGCACTGGCTGTGAAATCATGGAACCACCGAATTGGTAAGGTTGGAAAAGCCCTCTGAGATCACTGAATCCAACCATTTCCCAGCATTGCCAAGGCCACCAAGGACCCATGTCCCCAAGGGCCACATCCACAGGGCTTTGAAATCCCTCCAGGGATGGGGACTCCACCAGCTGAGCCAGGGCTGGACAACCCTCTTGGGAAAGAAATTTTCCCAATATCCAACCTGACCCTCCCCTGGCACATCTGGAGGCCGTTCCCTCTCCTCCTGTCCCTTGTTCCCTGGGAGCAGAGCCCAACTTCCCCCGGCTCCCACCTCCTGTCAGGGAGTTGCAGAGCCAGAAGGTCCCCCCTGAGCCTCCTTTTCTCCAGGCTGAGCCCCCCCAGCTCCCTCAGCCACTCCTGCTGCTCCAGACCCTTCCCCAACTCCATGACCCTCTGCCCCAGCATCATTCCCAGCCAGGCATTGATCTGGAGAGCTGGAGAGGGGGTGGGCTGAGGGGGCTGGGGGGCAAAGCAGAGCTGAGAAAGCCCCAAGGTGCCCTGTTGCCTCTCACCAGCCATCCCGGAGCCAGCGAGGATGGTGTTGGGAAGGATGTCCCTGTTTCTGCTGCTGCTGGTGTCCAGCACACCCACACCTGGAGGCTGCAGGGGGAACAGGGAACGGGGTGTTCACCGGCAGGACAAGGCAGGAACACCCCAGTGCTGCTGCTGCTGCATCATCCCCCGGGTGGTCCCACTGCACCCCCACATGTCAGCCCCACAATCCTTCCCACCCCACCCCTGCTGAGCAGGGCATCAGTGAAGTCAAGCCCACGGTCCTGGTGTTCCCTGGCCCAGGATCCTGCAGACTCAGCTGCTTCCCAGGGTCCAGGGCTGCAACAGGAAAGAGTTGCTGAGAGCCTCAAAGCCCTGGGGGTTGACCAAAAATCCCCGGCGGGAGGAGGGAGGGCGGATCTCCAGCAGAGCCAGGCAGGACGGGCAGCACGCCGGGCTTGCAAAACGCTCCACTAAGGGGTAGGACAAAGCGTGTCAGGAGCAAAGGTGTGTTGGTCCGGGGCTGCGGGAGAGCTGGGCACCTGTGTGACCCTGACTACACTTCTGGCCTTGGAAAACACCATCCTCCAGCTCCGTGGCTGCCACCCCAGCCTGCAGCACAGGGCACGGGGAGGGGAACCCACTCCAGAAACCTCCGTAGACTCCTCAGGCTCCAGAGTGAACACGCTGAGCCCGACACGGCCCGGCCCACCCACCCCCCTCCCGGGCTGAGGCCCCGCCGCAGGGTGAGGGGAGCCCAGAGCTTTGCTTTTCCCTAAAGCGAAGATTCCAGCACGGGAGCTGCCCCCGGGACCTGCCGGGCCCTCACTCCCACTGCCCGCACCCGGAGCAGGCAGGGACCCCACCGGGGGCTGAGGGGTCCCAGTGCCGGGGGCCCTCGCCCAGCCCCTATTCGTGCTCACCTGAGGCAGGCAGGACAGTAGCAGAAGAGGCAGGACCAGGACAGGCAGCGCTGTGTGTCTCTGTCTCCTGGCAACGACCGCAGGGACCAGTCTCAGCCTGCCTGGGATCCTCCCCTCCCGCCTCCACAGCCCCCTCTCAGACCCTCCCCCAGCTCCCCTGGGCCTCCTCCCGCCCCACACACAGTCCCCTGGGACAGCTCCTTCCCACCATCCCCTGGGAATCTCCGTATCTGGGCACCTTCCCCTGAGCCACCTCTCCTGTTCCTCCTTCCCTGTTCCTTCTCTCCTGGGCCACCATCTTCTCCCTTGGCCAAACTCCCCCAGGACATGCCTGTCCCCAGACCATCTCCTCCTCTGGCTTCCTCTGTCCCTGGGCAAACCCCTCCCTGGTTCTCCTTCTCCTCTAAGCTTTTGCTCCCAGAGAACCTCCTTCCACTGGCACCTATACCTGGGCCACCTCCCATGCTCCTGCTTCCCTGGACCTCCTCCCCTTGGACACCTCCCGCCTTGAAAAACCTCCCCTGTATCAACTCCTCTCCTAGCCTCCTGCCCCACAAACCACCTTCCCTGGACCATCCCCTGTGCAACTTCCCTCTGGATTCTTCTCCTTTCCTGAACAACCACTTCCCTGGACTTCCTCATCCTATGGGCAACCTCCTCCTTTGAACAACCTTCCCTAGGACATGTCCTTCCCCGGGCCACCTCCTGCCCCCCACACCACCTTCCCTAGACCATCTCCTCCCCAGATCCTCCTCCTTCCCTGAACAACCTCCCTGGACCTCCTTGTCCTCTGGGAAACCTTCTCCTTTGAACAACATTCCTTGGATCTCCTCCCCTGGTCCCTCCTCTGCCCCCCATGCCCCCCCAGAGCTCACCCACCTCAGGGCTCCTTCAGGACTGCAGCCCTGGGGAGCCAGTGACCATCTCAGCACTGCAGCTTTTAAAACTCCCAAATCCAAGTTTTATTTCCGTGTAGGAGAAGAGGGATCACTCACAATATATTATTGTTCAAAAAGAAAATACATTCAACAGCATTTACAGTGGACTGACATTAAAATCCTTCAGGAGGAACAGAAGGACCAGGAGTTGGTGCTCTGGTTAAGTGCTGCTGACAGATGAACTCTGGAAGATGGAGCAATTTTTTCAATTAGCCTAAAATCCGGGGGATTCCTGGGTTAGGGGTGTTCCTTGTGCTCCTCTGTGCTCCATGGAGCTGTGCAGGGTTGTGATGGGGATTCCCAGATGGATGTGGCCATGGGGGCACATCAGAGAGGACCTCTCAGGGCCCCAGAGCCCAGCAGGACCCTCAGAGCCAGCACTTACAGAGCAACATCCTGCTACCTGCCCTCCTCTGCTGCAGGAACACCGAGATCCAGCTCTGGGAACAGCTTGTGCCGGCATTTCTCCCATCTCCAAGCTCCCAGGTGACACTTGCATTGACACAGCAAAAAGGAAAGTAAGGCATTCTGAAAAGCTCAATTTTTAGCCCATTTTACAAACCCGATTCAGGCCTCAAGTGGGATAAAACCCCCCCGGGACACTTTGGTGCTGCCACAAACCAACCCAGCGGCTTTGGGATCAGTGCGGAGCATCCTCTGCTCCCCCAGGAAGGACACCTGGGGCCAGGACACTGGCAGCTCTCCATAGGCTGAATCCCACATTTAATGAAGTCTGAATCAACCTGCATCAGCTTTCCCAAGCCAAGGCAAAGCTCCAGGAAGGGTCTGAAGGAGTGAACATGCCGGAGCAGCTGCTGTGACACCCAGGACCTGGGAAGCATCTTGGAGCATCCCACTTCCAGCCATCCCGAGTGCCACCCCTCAAACCCTAACACATTGTTTCCAGAGGGGAATGTTTCTGGAAAACCTTTTCCATGCTACTGCATCCAGCTTTGGAGCAAATCACAACTTCCCTGCTTTGGGAATCACACCATCACCATCCCCTGACCTCGGGGACGAGCCAAGGGGAATCATACTCGTGCTGCAAAAACTCAGACAGACACTTCTGTCTTCATCATTTTTCATCTATTGTGTACCATAGAAACTTAAGCAAAATAATTTTATATCTATTTATATATATATATAAATTAGAAGCAAATAAATAAGATTAAAGGGTCCCTTGAGAGCAGTGGGGGCTGTCCCTCACCACGTTGATGCTGTACAGGGGCTGGAGGGACTGTACACGTGGGGCTGTGGGGGAGAACGGGGGTGGAGGTGCTGGAAGCTGACCAGGAGGAGACTGATGGATGAGGAACCTGATTGCATAAGTGTCCCATGTGCAGCCTGGATATTCCAGTTACTGTTGCCTCAAAGTTCATTATTGCTAATTACCCTCTGACGGGGATGTGCCGGGAGGCAGTGCCAGGGTGATATGGTGAAGAGCCGGAGAAGAGGACATCAAAAATGACATCCAACGGGGCAAGTGCAGGTGTCCAGCTCTCCTTGATATTCTCTGGCCCAGGGGATCAGGGGCTGCCACACCCTGCTTCCCTTCAGTGCTCCAGGGCCGATCACCAGAAGTGCTCACTCCGCATCTCCTGGCAGGTCCAGGACCACGGGAAGGCCGTGGCACACAGGAGGGGTGAGGGGGGACGAGGAGTTCCCTCGGCCTCAGTGACCTGAAGCTGCTCCAAGGAAAGCCCAGCCATGAGGGAGGAGAGGGAAAGGATCCTGGAGCTGGGCGCTGGGACCCTCTGGACTCATCCCATGCCAGGGGATTGTGGCCAGACCTGTCTGGCTGGATGGGGAAGACATTAGGGGTAGGAGATCCAGGCCCAAGGCTCCATCCCAGTGGCAGCACTGCACCTCTTCCCTCCTCTCCCACCCAGTTCAGCAGGGAGACGCAGCTGGAAAATCTGGCACCGAGGTCCAGGCTCCTGCCAGCCCCTGGATGCCGGGATACGGAGCAGGGACATGGACCCTGGAGCATCTCTGGGATACAAACCTCTGCAATGGGTCTGCCCGGCGTTCCAGACCTCAGCAAGGCCATTCCCCCTCAGATGTGGCTGCAGGAAAACCAAACCAAACCTCACTCAACCACTCCCACAGAGCATCACGTTGAAGACAGTCCCAAGCCTTGACTGAACACATCAGACTGTGGGGAAGCGGCTCAAATGCTCTTGAAAAAAACCAAAAAAACAGGTCAAAAAACCAAAGTCACCAGCTGAAATATCCTAGTTGGTGTTACTGGGATGACTGGGCACTGCAGGAACCACCAAGAGCCTCCAGGATCAAGCGCCACGGTCCCTGGGGATAGTTTTCCGAGCAGGACTCGGGGTTGTTCATGTCTGTCTTCGAAGGAACCTGAACCAGGAGCAGATTCCTTTTTTTGAAAAAATAATTCCATAAAGTCCACACAGAAATGGGAGGGGGAAAAAAACCATGGCAAAGAGAAGAGCTCACACAAGTGCACGGCATTCCCACACCCCGGGCATCTTTGGAAGTCGACGTCTCGGTTGATGGAGCCGAGGCTCTGAGGGATACAGGCAATGAATATCCCAAACCCAACCCGGCTCCACATGTCCTCGTTCCCAATTAGTCACTGAAAAAGCCATCATTAAAAAAAAACAAAAAAAAAAAAAACAAAAAAGGATGCTGTTTATTAGTGCATAAAAAATTAGGTTTGGAATCCCTGTTTCGACCTCTGCATGTGTTGACTCGGGGGTTGCCCAGGGAGGTGCCGGCGGGGCGGTGCCGGCATGTCCGGGCTGTCCCTGGGCTGTCCCTGGGCTGTCTGTCAGGGTGTCTCTCGGGCTGTCCCCAGGCTGTCCCGGTGTCCTGCGGGGCAGCCTCAGCATGGGCAGGGGTTCAGAAGATGTCAGGGCACACGCTCCAGTCCTGCTTTTCCTTGGCCTCCCAGTAGCCGCCCTTGTAGACACAGATCAGCTCCCCAGTCACGGTGTCCACCTTCCGCTCGAACCACAGTGGGATGTACCCCTCGTAGTCCTTCCCTGTCCCGGGAGGAACACGGCGTCAGCCATGCTTTTCCACCTGAAATCTGGCGAGTCCCACACCTCCCACGGCCACACGAGAGCTGTGGGAACCATCCACCCCCTTCCCTGTCCCACGCTGTCCCTGCCCACAGACATCCCAGAGCATCTCACCTTCCTCCAGAGCCTCCACAGCCTCGGCCTCCCTCCTGCGGCGCACAGCCCGCTGCTTCTCCTCCAGCCGCTGCTTCTCCACGTTGGCCTCGTCCCAGCGGCCGCTCTCCATGAGCCGCTGGTCAGGGCGCAGCCGACTGTCCGTGGGAGCCACACGTTCCTCGGGCTCGTTCAGCGTCAGCGCCAGGTCAGAGAAGAAGTACATGTTCTCCGCGTTCTCCCTGCAGCCGGAGAGCCCTGGTCAGGATGGTGGGGTGGGGTCCTCCTCAGGCAGGGCCCCCTAGCCCCTCATGGCCCTGTGTCCCACCCCAGCCCTGCTGATCCACTCCTGCTGTGCCAAACCAGATGTGTCCCAGCCCTGGTGTGTCACAGCCCCAGGGCTCCCTGTGCTGGCCCTGCTGGGGCACCTCCAGCTCTGGGGGCAGTTCTGAGCCCCTCACACAGGAGAGACACTGAGGGGCTGGAGCATGTGCAGGGAAGGGAAGGGAGCTGGGAAGGGGCTGGAGCAGCAGGAGGGGCTGAGGGAGCTGGGGGGGCTCAGCCTGGAGAACAGGAGGCTCAGAGGGGACCTTCTGGCTCTGCAACTCCCTGACAGGAGGGGAGAGCTGAGGGGGGGTCAGGCTCTGCTCCCAGAGAACAAGGGACAGGAGGAGAGGGAACGGCCTCAAGTTGTGCCAGGGAAGGTTTAGATTGGACACTGGGGAAAATTTCTTCATGCAAAGGGTGGTCAAGCACTGGAACAGCTGCCCAGGGCAGTGGTGGAGTCCCCATCCCAAAAGAACATCCCCAATCAGGAATGGTCTATTGGTGCTACCAGAGGCTGGAGACTGATTTGAGCACAGCCCTGCTGTGGGCAGGATATTGGTCTCTAGAAGGATAAAGTGACTGGTGGGACAGGATGATCAGGGACTCTCCAGCAACGCAAAGCAGCCAACACCCCTCCTTGCCATAGCCCACAGCCCCAGAAACCCAACCAGACCCCCTGATGGCCCCAAACCCACCCACAAGGGTCCCCCAAAGCCACCCTCCCCTTGCAGGGACCTGCTCTCCCCTCCCACCCCAGAAAGAGCCACTCAGCCCCCAAAGTCCTGGTCCCCACTCATGTCCTCAGGCCTGGGTACACAAATTCCCCCATCCCACAAGGCCCAGGGAATGCCATTCCCATCCTCATCCAGCACCCTGTGCCAAGGGGACTCACGGGAGTGGGTACTTCCTCCACAGGACCTTTGGGGACAGGGTCTGGTACACGGTTTTCTGCTTGCCCTCCATGCTGGTGCTGCCATGGCTGCTGTGCAGGATCTTGGAGCACTCCATCTTCTCATCCCACGTGCCAGACATGACGTAGTGGGCTTTGCCATCGGCATCACTCACCACCCCTGTCACCTGGCAGGGGAAGATGGCATTTGGAAGTGCCCAGAGAGGCAGAACACCCTGTAGGTGCCCCAGTTGGAGCAGCTGGATCTGGTGCCGTGTCTCCTCCGACATCAGCTGCATCCAGCACAGGGGGAACATGTGGCCGTTCTGACCCTGCACAGGTGGGTCTCCAGCCCACCCAACCCCTCCAAGGTCTCAGTGCTGCAGCTCCAGCACAAGGAGAGCCAAAACAAAGGACATGGAGGTTAAAAACCCAGGACATGATGGTCCCCCCAGCCCACCCTGGTGACCCACATCTGAGGAGCCAGCACAGCCCCTCAGCCCCGTGCTGGGGCTCATCCCAGTGGTACTGGGAGCCTGTGAGCCCAGCTCAGAGGGAAGAGCCAGGTCTCACCCCACTCCAGGCTGGCAGGAGGAGCAGGGCCATGCTGGGGACTCACCTTTCGAGGCACATCCCTGGAGAAGTAGCTGTAGGGGGTAAATTTCAGCTGGCATTTATCTTTGGACTTATGGTTAACAATCTCTATTTCACCAGACTGGATAAAAGACACAGAACCACAGCAGGGAGAGACAGAGCAGGTGTTAGTTGTAGAGCAGGTACAAATCAACACTGGGTACAGCACCATGGCTGGCTGGAGCCCCTGCCTCAGCCACCCCTCCCTGCCCCACAGAGCTGCAGGCCTTGGGAAGAGCCAGGAGGAGCTCCAGGAAGCCTCCCCTGATCCTTGCCAGGGAAGCAGAGCTTTCCACCATGGCAGGAGCACCCCAGGAGGGCAATGCCCAGCCAGGTGAGGCCAGGCAGGACCCAGTCCCTCACCCACAGCCACCAACCTGGTCGATCCAGAGCTTGCCCACAATGATGTTGTGCACAGTGGAGGTGACTTTTCTCCACACATAGTGATTCCCACTGGAGTGGAACTCAAGGTGGATGGCACCTGGGGAGAGAGGGGTTCCCTGAGTCCAGAGAGGGTGGAAGCTCCCCCAGAACCCACCACCACCTTGTGCTCATCCTCAGAGCCACCCCAGTCCCTCTACCTGCATCCCCATCCTCTGCCCCCAACCAGAGCTGGGTCTGGATTCATCCCTCCCCTTGCTGCTCACCCTCTCTCTCATCTGCTCCTGGAAGGGAGGTTCAACACCTGCCAGGCCCTCTGCCCTCTGCCAAAAATACTCATTTTAGAGCAGGTCAGAAACGTGCTGCCTGGCTGACTCGGTGTCCCAAGGCCAGGCACCAGCACTGCACTGGGACCAGCCCTGGGCACAGTGCCCAGCCCAAGTACAGGCAGAAGACAAATAAAACACTGCAAGGAGGCAGTTTATTGCATCCAAAAAGGATTATTTCCAAAGCAAAGTTGCCTCCCTTTGCAGCTGGCATCATTTCCACTTCCAGGGCAGATGTGTTATCATGGGATCATTGAGCCAGGAGCACAAATCTGGGCTCCTTACATTGGTCAGGGTGGAATTCACTGAGCCCTGTGTGAGTCCAGGGGATTCATTGAGTTCCAGGTGAGTCCAAGGGATTCCCAGAGCCCCAGGTGAGCCCAAGGAATTCACTGAGCTCCAGGTGAGTCCAAGGGATTCCCAGAGCCCCAGGTGAGCCCAAGGGACCAGTTGCTTTGACCTTTGGGCACTGCAAGAGCAGTGCAGGGAACCCCAACCCCGGATGCTCCTGGAGTCCCTCACCTACCCAGTGGCATGATGGAGAGGTATTTGCCCCTGAACTTGCTGGCGATGGTGATCTCCTGCCACAACGTCCACCCTCGCCGGGAGTACACGTGGTGGGCGGCTGCTGGGGGGTGGTGGCTCACCTGGGGACAGGAGAACAGCCCGTAAGGTCACAGCTGTCAGGTGAGTTACCACAGCAGGACTCCTTGGAGAAGAGGCAGGTCCATGCCAGCTTTCACACTAAGGATGCTCCAGGTGCTGTACTGGACACCCCAGTTTCCTCCTGGGCACTGGGGTGACCCTCCATGAGCTATCCTGGCTGCAAAAGGAGGTGTGCCAAGCTCCTGCCAGGATTTGCTAAGGCTTATTTCACAGCATTATCCATAACATCTTAACTTGAGCAACCATCGTGGTGAGTTGCTGCAGTGCCATGATCCCAGGACATGGCTCTGCTCTCCAGGGATCCTGGATGAGAAATAGGGAAGTGCTGACACCCCAGTAATCCCAATGTAACAGCACCTCTCCTACCAGCAGCAGTTCCCACTGCTCTGCCTTGGAACTCACAGGGACACAGGTCCCCAGCTTGTCCAAGACACACACCAAGACTTTGGTTTTGCCTTTACAGACACAATGGGCTGGAAAACAACATCCTAAATCCTGAGAATGACTTGTTAAAGGATTATGTTCACCCCCCGCCCTGGAAAACCTGTCTAAAATCAAGTTGGGAGCAGGAACATCTCAGGCAGAGGGTTCTGCCCTCATGCAGGGTCTCACCTGGTGGCACAGCCCAGCCTGGCACAGGCCACCCATCACCAGGACCCACTGATTCCAGGCCCCACGGCCGCTCGCAGAGTTCAGGGATGATTTTCACTGCTGTAATTACAGGCTGAGTGTCCCAAGCTCAGGATTACACACAGGGGTAGAGCCAAGGTCTCCCCACCAAATCCCAGTCACCAGTAGGAGGAAATCCTATTTGGATAACTGGATTTCAGGCACTGGATTATCAATGCTTGGCTCGGCACGTTGGCTGAGCAGCACAAGCAGCATCCAAGGAAAATTCTGAGAAGTGGGAAGGGTGTCTGACTGTCTGTCTGTCCTGTGTCAAAGTCACACTGTCACTGAAATATACCCTTTGAGATGGGTCCAGGGGGGATGGAGAGGCTCCACTCAAGGACCAAAGGCTCTGGAGCAGGTCTGTTTCGTTACACTAATCCTGATTTGGGATGAAGCTTATGTGCTGTGCCAGTGAGGGAGGGACTCAGGGACAGACAGAGGGCTGCACCCAGGGATCAGGCTGGTGTGGAAGGTTCAGGAATATCAAATTTGGAGGAAAACTGGGACCACCTGGAGAAAATAATTCCAGGCAGCCTAATTATTTGGAAGGGAACAGGGATGGAGGAAGGAAGGTGGTGGAGAGGAGGGCCAAGGAGTAAGAACAGGGATAACAAGGTTTGGGAGTGGTGTGGTCAGAGATGTCCAGAGGTACCTGACAGATAGCCCTTCAGCATTTGGGCTTCAGCATCACAGGTCGATGAGGCTGATAAATCCACCCAGATGTTCTAACTGTACCCAGGAGGGAGAGGGTTGCTGCTGGCTAGGGATGGATTGAGCATCCTGTTAAGGAATCATCTACTTCCTATGGTCCAGGCCAAGCCAGGTGACAGCCAGGAATCTCTACCAGGTGAGGGCAGGTGAAGGTGTGATGCTGCTGAGCTGGGTGAACCTGAGCTCTGTGACATCCACAGGGGCTGGAGGGACTTGGCCTCTGACCTGGCTCCTGGGAGCAGAGCAGGAAGGGAAGGCAGGTATGCAGGCAGGAGGGCAGGTGTGCAGGCTGGAGGGCTGCAGCCAAGGGTCAGGTCTGGCAGTGTCCCACCTCACTGCAGCCACAGGCATGAGCTCCTCAGGCTGGGATGGACCATATGGGGACAAGCAGAGCTGGGTGATGTTGGGCACACAGCTCTGGGGGGTGTGAAGGGACAGCAGAGATAGGAATCTTGGCGATTATCTACAGCAGGACCTCCCATGTGTCACGAGCAGGGGTCACACTTCCAGGAGGCCCCACACAGCCTGCTCCCCGTCACTGCCCAGAGCAGCACAGCCGAGAGAGGTGGAATGTGATGGAATGTGATGGGATGTGACAGGATGTGATGGGATGTGACAGGAGGTACCATCCCACTTAAGGCAAGTGCTCTGCAGGATGGGTTTGGGCACCCACCACCATGGAGGGACTTTGCTCACACCTGGGTGTCCTGCAGAGCCCGGCACCTGCTGCAGTGACCACCCCAAACCTGGGGATGAGGGGCAGTGACTTGGAGGAGACAATGACAAGGGGCATGGACAAGCTAAACCATGTTAGGGGGACATGGGGATGCTGGTGCCAGCCTGAGCCTCTTCACTGTGTACTCCCAGTGTGTCCTGAGACACACTCTGGAGAAAAGAGAGCCCCCACAAAGGGATGTCCTGTCTGAAAGGGGTAACAAATGGCCCCATTCCTCCCCAGAAATCCAGGATGGACCAGCCAACTGTGCTAAGCATTAAACAGTCCATTATCTCCACAGGTCACAACTCATTCAGCACTCCAGGCAGCTAATTAAGACCTGCTGGTTGATCAATGTGCACCTGCTGTGCCCTGTGGTCAGAGCATGGGCCTCTCAGAGCTCCTGGGGCTCCTCCAGGCTGTGAAACTAAAACACTGCAGTCCAGCAGGAAAGAAATGAGATCCTGAGACACCTTCCAGCAAAAAGAGACCCTGGGAGAGCTTGGGGCATCACTACACAGAATCATCAATTAAATCATGGAATCACAGGACGGTTTAGGTTGGAAGGACCTTAAAGCTCATCTCCTTCCACCCCTCTGACTGCCACTATCCCAGGTTAGTCCAAGCCCTGTCCAACCTGGCCTTGAACACTTCCAGGGATGGGGCAGCCACAGCTTCTCTGGGCACAGCTGAGGGAGCTGGGGTAAGGAGAGCTTCTCCCTTGCTGTTCAAGTGCTGAGGTGTGACAGGAGCCCCAGCTCCAGGGAGCTGCCAGGACAACCTTGTCCTCCCCTCCCACCCCTCCTCCTGCTCTGCAGCACTGCCACAGGTACACTCTGCTTCCCAAACACGGAAGCAGGCTGTGCCTGCTGCTGCTCCTGCCAAGGCCAACAGCATCACACTGGCTCTCCTGGCCAGGAGGAATCATGGAAGCATTAAGGTTGAAAAAGACCTCCAATATCATCAAGTCTAACCTCATGCCCACTAATCTCTATCACACAGTGCCATGTTTACCTGTTTTTTGAACACCTCCAGAAATGTTTCCTAATATCCAACCTGAACCTCCCCTGGCACAACTTGAGGCCGCTTCATAGAATCACTGAATCTTTTACGATGGAAAAGATCTCCAAGATCGCAAGTCCAACCTGTGACCCATCCTCACCTTGTCACCCGGACAAAGCACTGCGTGCCACCTCCAATCATTCCCTGAACACCTTCAGAGATGGGGACTCCACCACCTCCCTGGGCAGCCCCTTCCAGTGCCTGACTCTTTCCATGAAGACATTTCTCCTGATGTCCAACCTGAACCTTCCCTGGTGCAGCTTGAGGCTGTTTCATAGAATCACAGAATCACTGATATTGGAAAAGACTTCCAAGATCATCGAGTCCAACCTGTGACCCATCACCACCTTGTCAACTGGACCAGAGCATCCAGTTGTTCCTTGAACACCTCCAGGGACAGGGGCTCTACCAGCTTGTCCCTGTCCTTGCCTATCACTACCTGCTGGGAGAGGAGCCTGAGGAAGGCTCGGTGTGAGGAGCAGCTGACTGTCCTTCAAAGATGGACCCGAGCAGGGGAGCACCCCCAGCCCTCACCTGCTCGCAGAGGGAGCGGAAGCCAAGCTCCTCCAGCCGGTCGAGCTCATAGGTCTCCCCCAGCAGGGGGTTGAATGGCTTGGCTGTGCGGTGGACAGTGGTGGAGTAGGAGGACACGGAGAAGGCGGCGACAAAGCACATCTGCTCTGTGGAGCTCTCGCACTTGACCGCTTTGTCCAGCAGCTCGTGGTACTCCAGGTCCTCCGTGAGCCGCTGCAGCATCGACAGCGGCTCGTTGAAGTTCACCTGGAGGGGAAGGAGTGGGGTTAAGGAATCAGGAGAGACATCCAGGAGGCATCACCAGACCCTTAATAAAGGCAGGGAACATGTGCTCTGCTCCCTGAACAGTGCCACAGGAGCACCAAGGCTTTGAAGTCCCCAGCTGAGGTGTGGGGCAGCCCCATGGGATAATCAGGGATCATCCCAGGCATCACCTTGACCCCCTAAATGAGCCTGAGCAGCTCGCTCCTGCCTCCCAGCCACCATCCCACCAGCCAAGCAACATGGAACAGGGATGTGCTGCTCCCCAGGTTGTCCTTAATGCTTCCTGGTAAAGCCATCCCTGTGCCAGGCTGACCCAGCTGCTCAGAAAACCTGGAAAAGCCCTATTTTGGGGTCTCCCTGCTCCAGGGACTCCCATGGCGGCACCCTTATTTTTTGCTCTGAAAATACTGAAATTAAAAAATAACTGAAAAAAAGATGGAGCCTCAGAAGGTCTTCTGCCTCAAATCCATGTGAAATTCACTTTTTAATTTCAGTTCAGAATAAAGAAATACATTTTAGAAGGAGCAGATGGCTGAAGGATGGGAGAACCACTTCTGTAAGCCAAGTTAAATATTTCATGGTAAAGAAAACAAACTCCAGATTCCAGGACTTAGCTCTTTTTAGATTTTCCAGGCAGGGAAGTGGCAGGGATCTTAAACCATGCGAGAAAAGAGAGCTGTGCAGAAAGAGAAGCATCAGATCCACAGAAAGAGCAAATTATTTGGGATAAGTCTGGGGAGAGATGCAGGGAACAAAGCTGGCAGCTCCATCCTCAGCACTGCTCAGGCAACGGTGAGGCAAAATCCTTCCATGGGGGAGGAAGATGAACTCACCCAAATCCCAAATCCTTACAACTATTTTCCTCCTTTTCAGTGCTGCAGGTTTGTACATCAGAGGAAAAATTAAGGAGCTGTTTGCATGAGAGGTTTGTCAGCCCATCACATCCCCCAGCATGGCAGAACAACTCAAGAGCATCTCAGAAATGGCCCTAATTCATCAAGACTTCGGGTGAAGCCCATGGAATGAGAAATCCCATCACTCAGTGAGCACAATGGACTCACTGATGGTTTGTGCTGTAAGTCACCACATTTCCAAACTGAATTCCCCAAGTTGCCTGTTCCACTCCTTCCTCCTCCTCCTTTCCTGAAGTGGCAGCTCCAAAGCCCTCCCTTGGCAGCTCCATCTGGATCCATGGAGCTGCCAAACTCTCCTGTACCCCTCCATGGACCAGGAAAGGATTTCAGTGGCTGTTGGAAGGAGGTTAAATTGCCTTGTTGCCCACAGGCTGCTTGTTCTTGGGGTGAGTCTCCAAAAGAACTGCCCACATGTGGCTGAGCTTGTGAGGTGTGTCCTACTTATTGTCATGGAATCATGGAATGGTTTGGGTTGGGAGGGACCTTAAAGCCCACCCAGTCCCACCCCCTGCCATGGGCAGGGACACCTTCCACTAGCCCAGGTTGCTCCAAGCCCTGTCCAACCTGGCCTTGGACACTTCCAGGGATCCAGGGACAGACACAGCTTCTCTGGCCAACCTGTGCCAGGGCCTCCCGACCCTCACAGGGAAGGATTTCTTCCCAATATCCCATCTATTCCTGCCCTCTTTCCTGCTGCCCTCAGGTTTGGACTTTAGCAGCTCCTGGGATGATTTGACTGATAGGGAAGGTATAAGTTTCCTCTCTCCATGCACCAGCAGCTGCTGGGATTTCACATCCTGAGCTTATTCCTGTGCCCATCACACTTGATCTGCTGCTGCTGCAGAAACACACCCGGCCGGGGCCGGGCTGGGCATCTCGGCTGGAAATAGCACAAGGAAGAGACAGCTCAGCACTCTCCCTCTGAGCTCTCACTCAGGCTCTTAGGAAGAGATAAAACACAACCAATTCAGCATCCAAGCCCCTGGAATGTGCTCCTTCCTCTTTGCCCAGCACAGGATGGACCATGAACACGATTTCAGGGCTACGGATCTCACTTTGCTGGGTTAATTCCACTCCAGCCAGCACAATAATCCCCAGGCACCCCAGATGTTTACAGCTCTCCCAAGCTTGCCAGGCCCTCAAGATTTTTGGGGATATGGCACTCAGTCCCATCCATGCTGCTCACTAGTGCTGAGCTGCTGAGAACAGGCAAGCTGAGAAGGGCTGGTTTGCTCTGAAAAAACAGGGCAGCAGTTTGGGGGAGTTTGGTGTGGCAGCATTTAGCTGAGGCACAGTTATTTATCTACAAGAATTAAACACACACCCCCCTTGCCCTCTGTGGAGCCAGAGGGGCTCTTCCAGACACACCTCCCCAGCAAACCCTTTCTGACCATCACAGGGAGCCTTTGCCCCCAGGACTGAGCCCAGCAGCACCAAAAATCACCCCCTGGCACCTCCTTCACTAAAAAGCTGCTCTTTGTAAGGAAACTGAGGCACTCTGGGTCCCTGGGGTACAATCCAGCCCTGTCCCAATCCAGTCAGTGCAGGTGGGGCTGAGCTCCAAGTGTCCTGTCCCCAGGAATTACATCACCAGAAGGTACCTTTTTCATGAATCCTCAGGGATTCACAGTGTCCTGGAGCTCTCCATGACTCTTGTAACAGCTGGATTTGCAGAGGACATGTGGGCAATGTTCCCTCTGCTCCAGCTCACCCTGGAACAAGGACATGCTGGAGAGAGTCCAGAGGAGGCCACGGAGATGCTCCCAGGGCTGGAGCCCCTCTGCTCTGGAGCCAGGCTGGGAG
>JAWWLV010000038.1:998297-1009057 GCA_035041135.1 Platyrinchus mystaceus
ACCTGTGCCAGGGCCTCCCCACCCTCACAGGGAAGGATTTCTTCCCAATATCCCATCTAACCCTGCCCTCTGGCAGTGGGAAGCCATTCCCACTTATCCTGTCCCTCCAGGCCCTTGTCCCAAGTCCCTCTCCAGCTCTCCTGGAGCCCCTCTAGGCACTGGGAGGCTTCACGTAATAAAGTCCACGGATGCCAGTGCCCTGGCACACATCATGCTTCAACAATCCTGGGAAATGGGTGTCTGACACATGAATCAACGTCTGCCTGCCCTTGTGTGACCACTCAGTGCCCAGAAGCCACATGAGCACAGGGCTGGGGGTTTGTTCCCCTCCAATTCGCGCCATCAGTGCTCTGTTTTCTGCTGCTCCTCCAACCCATCCCACCCATGCCCTGTGTCCCCCTCAGCGCTGTGGGTTTGCTGTCCACACAGCAGCATTTCCCACAGGGAAGCTAAGGGGTTTCCTGGCGCACTGAACCAACCCCAACCCTCCCCCAGGATGCCTCTGAAAGCTGAGCTGCACACTGTACTCTGCATGAACGTTCTGCGCAGTCAGTGGCACGGAGCAGCATCTGCAGGTGTCCCAAAGCCCAGACCTGAGCCAGGACAGGGAGGTGTGATGGGCACTGAACCAAAGCGACCCCAGGATCCACCACGAATCCCTCACCACAGCACTCCCCAGTCCTGCCTTCACATACCCCTTCTTTTAATATTCAGGGAATTTTATGCAGGTACATTTTCAGTTTATGCAAAGCATTATAAAATCAGGTGTTCACTCCATCTTCTCTCTCCTATAAGGTAAAATGATGAAATAAGAGGAAATGCTGATTTCCAGTATCCAATAAAAGATGTGAGAATGGATTTATTTCAGGACAGAAGAGACAGCCAGCTTTTTAATACATTCACAGAATCATGGAATCACGGAATGGGTTGGGTTGAAAGGGACCTTAAAGACCATCTCATTCCAACTCTCCTGTCTGTGTACCCCCTGAAGGGTCACCTTCCACTAGACCAAGTTGCTCCAAGCCCCATCCAGGACTGAACATTCCAGAAGTGGGGCAGTCATAGATGCTCTGGGCAACCTGTGCCAGCGCCTCACCACCCTGCCAGGAAGAATTCCTTCTCCATATTCCATCTAACCCTGCCAGTGGGAAGCCATTCCCCCTTGTCCTGGCACTTCAGGTCCTTTTCCAAAGTCCCTATCCAGCTCTCTTGAAGCCCCTGTAGGTACTGGAAGGGGCTCTAAGGTCTCCGTGGAGCCTTCTCCATTCCTGAGGTTTGCTTTCTGCAACTTGAAGCCGTGCTGGTTTGTGGAAGCACACCCAAGGTTAATCCCAAAATTATAAACACTGAACTATTTCTAAAATATTCTGTTTGTTAACCAACCCATTACCCAGCAGAGCAGTAACAATGTCACTCTGGGGAGGAGCTGTGAGACAGGCACGGAGCTCTGACAGTTTTACACAATGCAGCAATGCCAAAGCTGCTCCAATAAATACCACAATAAACACAGCAGCACAGCATGGTGTGTGGAAGGGGGAGGAGGAGAGACACACACAGAGCCAGCTCTACTAAATATACGTGTCATCTACCAAACTAAGCTATGGGAACACCACCCATGTGGTACACAGGCACTGCCCACTGCATTTACAGCATTCCCCGTCCACACAGACCAGCAGTCTCCAGGAGAAAGGCACATCATCCTGCCTTCGAGGACAAGTTCATCATTGTGAGTTCATTTTTACTGGCTGTCCACAATATACAGCCATTACCACAGCTCTAAAGACCTCTCAGAGCTGCCCAACCAGCTGAGAAGTGGTGCCCACAGCACTGTGTCCAACTCTTTGTGTCCCTGGGAAACCATCAGCTCCATTCCATATGAAACCGGATCCGTGCAGGTTCTGCACAGCTGAGCAGGCACAGATGAGCTGCTGGCAGGGGGTACTGAGAAGGAGGATCTGGCTACCAAGGGGTACTGAGAAGGCTCCACTGCAGGTTGACCCAGAGGTGCTCCCTACCTGACTGGTTGTTCCGCATGCGGATGGCCTTGGCCTTGGCCAGCTCCAGGGCCGTGACCCAGCGCTGCCGCTCCACCTCCGAGTTAGCCTTCAGGTGGTAGGTCCTGCCCCCGTTGGACAGCACAATGTTGCATGAGTCCTCCGTGTCGATGTGGGCCGTGGACAGGTTGATGGTCCCCCGACACGTGTGGGCCATCTCTGCCTGCGTCCTGCACGGGAACAGAGGGACAAGGAAGGGTCAGTGCCCCTGCACGCAGCCTGTCCTGTTACCAAACAAGGTGTATTCCTTTAAGGAGTCTCTGCAGCAGTGGGGCAAGATGTTGGAAAATTCTTTTAACTTTAGCACAGCAGTGTATGGTCACTATTTTCGTGGTTAATGGTTAGTTTTGTGCCACACAGTACTTAGTACAAATACCAGAGATTGTGTTAGCTCCTTACATCTGTGACTAGCAAGTCTTGTGCCAGCTAATGCTTCCTTATTTACCTATGTTAGTGATTAATATGTACTATGCTTCCTCATTTAGTTACATTAGTGATTAACATGTACTAGTCGAAGTCTTAGTTTTGAGAACATAGTCAGAGTAAAGAACGATTAGAGAAGTGTATCATGACTTGACCAGATATAAGAGATACTCTCAAGGAAGGAAGATTCAGCAGAAGATCCCAGACCATAAAAGGAAATTCTGGGGAATGGGATGTTCCCAAATGACCACTGAAGACCCTCAAAAGACCCCTACTCATATCCAAATAAGTTCCCATAAATAATTAGCATATATGTACATATTCAGGAAATGTAATGAATATGCAATATAAATATGACGACTATGGACCAGTTTCATGAATATAACCTGGTCTGTTGGGTTGCTACTCATGCATGCTTTGAGGAATAATGCCCATGTATCCAGCACTGTTAATAAAGTGATGTTTGCCTTTCTAACCAAGCAAATTGGTTGGAGAATTTATTTCCCAGCTTTTGGTGATAGTCTCCAAAACATCACTAGTGCACCCTCATCCAGCAAAGATCCATGGAGACATCCCACAGTCCACACTCCCATCCAAGGAGCTGGACAAGCTCCTCAAGCAGAGAAACAAGGACAGGCTGCAGCATTTAGACAGAGCTTGTTCCCTTGCAGGAATATCCCCCCATCATTCTAGCGGCTGGTTTCACATCCCACTGTGCCCATTGCTTCTGGTTGCCCTAAAAGCAAAGTTACCACCTGCACAGCACTGACCTTTCTCCCCTCATTTCTATTGCTGCTTTCCTCCCTTCTCCCTGCTATCCTGCATCCAGCACTTTGTGGCTTTTATATCCTCTCCCATCACTGTTTTCTGGTTTTTTGTGCTCAGACCTTGCATGCAAAGCTCTCCCTCAGCGAGGCAAACAAAAGCAGCACGATGCTGTCAGAGTACCTTTGCTACTGGCACAATTGCTTAGTCCCTCCCCAGGCTCACCCAGATGAGCAGCAGGATTTCCTAGGGCTCACTTCCCAAAACACAGCCCTCCTTTCACACAGTTGGGCACACCTGGGAGAACCCACCCTGCAGCAGCCTTAACCCACCATCATCCCACAGCCAACAGCCCCACCCAGGACTCCATGTCCAGGGGCCAAAGACCCCCAGTCCATACAAGAGAACAGCACATCCCTGCCCCACACCACAGCTCTCCTGGTCCCAGCCAAGGTCAGGCTGGATCCAGGGACCGAGGCCACAGATGAGAAGGTGAACAAGGCCAAGTGTTGGATCTTGACCTTGGGTCACCACAACCCCATGGAACACTCCAGGCTGGGGGCAGAGGGGCTGGTAAGCTGGAAAAGGTCCTGGGGGTGCTGGCGACAGTGGCTGGACACGAGCCCAGGGTGTGCCCAGGGGGGCAGGAGGCCAATGGCCCTGGGCTGTGCCAGCCCTGGTGTGTCCCAGCCCCAGGGCTGTGCCCGTCCCTGTGCTGGCACTGCTGGGGCACCTCCAGCCCTGGGGGCAGTTCTGGGCCCTCAGACAGGAGAGACACTGAGGGGCTGGAGCTTGTGCAGGGAAGGGAATGGAACTGGGAAGGGGCTGGAGCAGCAGGAGGGGCTGAGGGAGCTGGGGGGGCTCAGCCTGGAGAAAAGGAGGCTCAGGGGGGACCTTCTGGCTCTGCAACTCCCTGACAGGAAGGGGGAGGGGGGGGGAAGGTCAGGCTCTGCTCCCAGATAAGAAGCATTAAGACAAGGGGAAATGGCCTTAGGTTATGTCAGGGTTGTTTCAGGTTGGATAATCGTTCACTGAGAGTGGTTAAGCATTGGAAGAAACTGCCCAGGGCAGTGGTGGAGTCACCATCCCCGGAAGTGTTGAACACATGTGTAAATGTGGCACCTGGGGACACTGGTTAGTGGTGGCCTTGGCAGTGGTGGGTTAACGGTTGACCTCGATAATCTCAGAGGGCTTTTCCAACCTGAACGACTCTGTAATTCCATAAGAACATCACAGCACAGGAATCTGGAGCTCTCTTGAGGGAGGTTTTACTGGCACAACACAGAGCTGCACTCAGTGTCAGTGACTCAGTCCTTTATGGGATGGAGATGCAGTCCCTCCCAGAAGGATGGGCAGTGATCCAGAGACTCACTGCCAACCTAATTCCTGGGATTGCTTGTTATGTGTAGGAAGTCACTCTGGCTGAGCATGAAGTCAAACCCCCAAGCCCCCAATCCTAACTACAGCGTCCTGAACACATCTCTGACCTGCTCAGCCCTCACTCTGCTCTGCACAACAGATTTATCCCAGGGCCACATCTGAGCCCAACACGTGGACAGAAAATCCTCCTGGAGCCTCCTAAATATTTATGGTTTGTGTCTCTCAGCACCACAGGTTAAGTTTGGCACCAATGCACAGTGTGGTTACACTTGTTTGCAGGGGGTAAGTTGGCCCCAAATAAATCAAGCCCAAATTTTCATTCCCAAGTCATCCCTTCATGCTGCAGCAGTTCCCAGGAGGGATCCCTTCCCACCTTGGGAGAGCTGCCAAAATGATTTTCTCTTCTCCACACAACAAAGGTCTCCAAGGTGACTGCACTAAATCAACCACAGTTGTGTTGAACAGCCTCACTCTCCTGCCCAAGGAAACAGGGATTTCACTCCCTGAGCTCCCTTTCCAGGCCAATCTGTATGGGAAATCAATTCCCATCAATCAGCACCCACACACGAGGCAGGCACCTGACCCAGCCCAGAGCCAACAACCTCCTCTGTGAGCACACAGGGAAAGCAGAGGTGCCCTTCAGAGCCCTCACGGTCAGCGGGATCTGCTTATTCACCACTCGCAGCTCAGCCATTGCATAACGTGATCCCGGCAGATTTCCTGATCCCCCCTTCCCACAGTAATCCCAGCCCTGCGCTTATGGAGCACCTGGGCAGGCTGCAGGGAGCCGAGTGAGGTTAAACACGGGCACGGAGCACACAGAGGTGGAGGCAGCTGAGCCTCCAGGCTTTGCAAGGGAGCAACCGACGGGATTCACCCATGGAGATACAAAATTAGAGCTGTGCATGGAAGGCAGGAAGGGCACTGACAGCCTTGCAGAGTCCTGACCAGGACACAGCAACAGGGAAAAAACATCCCAAAATATCACAGGAGGTCTAAAGCACCCACCCTGCTTGGGGAGAGCTCATGTCACTGGTCAATAGAACCCTTCTCCCAGCAGCAAGATCCCAAAGCTCCAGGACACGTTCCATGCAAGCCTTCAGCCATTAACCAAAGCACAGGGACACTGCCCAGCCCGGGCAGGCCAAGAGAAGGTCGGGAATCTGGACACAATGTCACAGCTTATGCCCCAAATCACTCTTGTGGCAAGAAGAGTGCTGCTTATGGCTGCATTAAGGTCACCAGAGAGAAGAATCCCTGCTCTAAAAGTAGGAATATCCTTTACCATGATGCCAGCAGGCCCCTACTCCAGTTGTCAAACCTCCTCCAGATGCACAGGTCACAATTCCTGAAAGGATTTTGCCCAAGCCATCAGATGATGCTGCTCTGAATACAACCACCTTTGCTTTTTTTTTTTTATTTTGCCACAATAATAGAAATTTCAGAATGGCATCATCATCACCCTCCCCATGCACAGCCCAGCACAGCTCTTGTGTCCCAGGCACTCACAATGACAGATTTTGCAAATACCTTCAAATATCGTGTTAAGTATTATTTGCAGCATTTCTCCCTTTTTTTTTGACTGGAAAAGCTGCTTTAGCTCCTTAACACCACAAATCTAAACACACCGAGCTTGACAAGACAATTTACAGCATCAGTTCCTTAAAAAGGCTTCAATAAAAAACTCCTGGAGTCTAAATTTCAGCAACTCATATTCCACAGCCTGACAGAGCACTGCAGTGCCATAAAAGAGCAGCAAATCCTGATTTAAAGACCTGCTTCCCAGTTCTGAAGGGACACTTGAGCTCCAGGAGGCTGCTCAGTTTTAACAGCTCTACCAAATTTCACTATTGTATATAAATAACAAAACTCCTTTGTAGGAGCTCACAAGGCACATTTATCAACAGAGCAAAATCTACCAGCCCAACAGGTGTGGTTTTGGTGATATCCCAACAGCCAAAGATTGAGCTTTGGATGATGGTAGGATGCTGCTCACACAGAATTTGTAATCATAACTGTGTGGCTCTGCTGCAAGTTAACAGGACACAGCAAGGAGCGAACAGCCCCAGCTCACACTCTGCTCCCAACACTTACGGAAGCACAAGGGATGCCAACAGGATTTCTCTGATTTCCTTTCTACTAGCAAGGCTCAGCACCATGCTGGGTAGTCTTGCCTCTCCTAAAATTTGACTTCTTTTCTCACAGCTCCAATAGGTCAGGCAGAGGATGACAGCAGGAACCCGAGCAACTCTGCACAGCACCCATGTCCCAGCACAGCGGAATTCCAGCCTGAGCACCGATCAGGAGCTCAGGGAGCTCCCAGCAGCCCAACTTGGGGACCAGAGCACACACCTGCCACCCTGGCAGTTCAACATCTGCCTCAGTTCAGCCAAGCAGAGAAGGTATGACACATGTAGGGACTTTATGAGGTTCCATCTTGGCTGGGAACATACAGCTTCTCGAGGGTGCCAGAAATGCTCCGGTGGTGAGGTGAAGGTCTCCAAATTGGCTTATCCACCTACAACTCAGCAGGGAGCTACACAAACACCGACCTAAGGCTCTGCTCCAAAGCTGGGAAGGCCAGTTTCCAGCATCACCCACATTGCTAAAGCACCTCCTCAGAGAAATCCAAACACAGTTTGAGTTGTACCCAGAAAAATGGCCTCACGCTCTCCTCCTACACATCTTGCCCCATCCCTGGAAGTGTTCAGGTTGGACAGGGCTTGGAGCAACCTGGGCTAGTGGAAGGTGTCCCTACCCATGGCAGGGGATGAAACAGGATCAGCCTTCAGGTCCCTTCTCCCCCAAATCATTCCATGATTCTATGACAGACTCGCTGTTTCTTACAGCACTGACCTCTCCTGACACAGAGATTAAGACCGATTTTTAGGACCGTTTCTTTCATGGATTAAGTTGAAACCAGTTTATTCATTTCATTTTTCCATCACACTGGAAAATATTGTAACATTAAGGGTTCTGCAGCCACAGAGAAATATTTATATCCACAGCATAACTGGGAAATGTCCTTTGGAGTCAGGTGCAGGGACTGCTGCAGGCAGCGGGAGGAACGGGAATCAAGGACAAGGAACAAACCAGGCAGAACTGGGCAATGTAGTATCTGGGCACAGACAGGAGACGCCGACTGGATTCAGGCTCTGTCTGACCACAATAACAGCACCTTTTTTAGATTCCATCACCATGGCCCTCGGGGGACTCAGGCTGAGCCTTTTCTTAATTAACAGAGATGGAAATTCAGGGGATTTTGTTTCCTTGCCAAAAGGACTGGGGGGCAGCACAAAAGATGACTTAGCCCCAGACCCCACAACAGCGAGAAGACCATTTGTGCTCATCTCGCTCTTCCCACGGGACGTTGTTCCACAACAAGACACAAGGATTTCCATGCGGAATCCACAATCTATCAAGGCTCTCTAGATTAGGTCGAGCTCTCCCATCCTGCAGTGACCCCAGCAGCAGGGCCAGCACCCATCGGCATTCTCACAGGGACAGGAGCTGCATTCCCTGTTTCTCACTGCCAACAAAAGGCTGTTGTGCCACCAGCACATCTCTCCTGCCTTGGCACCAGCTTCCAGTGCATCCATGTTCACATCTGGTGCTTGAATTCAGAGTCATCCTCACCCCCCCCCAATATTTGAACTATGAGATGCAGTGCAGCCTCTCAGCTGTTACAGGAACACACTGCAAAGAGCTTCATGGCACATTTCCCAACAAGCTGAGATTTTGCATGTCCTTTGTTCAGAGCAATTGGGGATACAAAGCCAGTGAAATCTCTGCAGTCCCTTTTAAGTGTGAGAAATCCCAAAAAACACTTTAAAACTGGTTTTGTTTGAGCTAACAGGGGGTGGAACATGGACACCAAACCTCTGGGGGTTATTACTCTCCCCGGATTCAAGGACAAAGGGTTTTTATGACAACTCAATCCCAGAGCTGAAATGCCCAAGAGGAAGCAGGCACATGGCTCCAGAGGTGTTTTCCCAGAGAGCAGGACCATGTTCAGCACAGCACAGCTGGTTCAGCAGGGCTCTCACAAACCACAAGCTCCACGTGACAAACAGCTCAGATTTTCTCCTTCCTTCCTCTTTTTGCCTTCCCCAAACACACCAAAGCACAAACCAACCCCAAACCAGCACATGGCAAGTGTTGGACTGAGACTGCTGTGAAAACACACGATTTAGTACTATTTAAAGGCCGATTAATCTGCAACTGGCAACAGTCAAGATGGGCACAGATTAGGGAGGATCAGGTTTAAGGGAAAGCCTGCAATCCAGGCTGCAATTCCTGCCAGCCAGAGGGATGCAATCCAGGCTGCAATTCCTGCCAGCCAGAGGGATGCAATCCAGGCTGCAACTCCTGCCAGCCAGAGGGATGCAATCCAGGCTGCAACTCCTGCCAGCCAGAGGGATGCAATCCAGGCTGCAACTGCTGCCAGCCAGAGGGATGCAATCCAGGCTGCAATTCCTGCCAGCCAGAGGGATGCAATCCAGGCTGCAATCCTCACCAGCCAGGGGGATGTTCTGCAGCTCGGGTACTCACCACCTCCACAAATCATGGTAATATTCCCCTCCAAGCCATCCAGCAGCTTCCCAAGCCAGCTTCTGGGACAAACCCCTGCCCACACACAGGATCCAACACCAATGAGCCTCAGCAACACCACCCAAGCACAGATTTAGGGGAGACTTGGTCATGCAATAAGCACAGCAATCTGGATTTCACCCTCCTTTCTCCCGTGCTTTTCCACTTCAGTTTGGCTGCAACACCCACCCCGGTGAAGGGCAAGTTTTTCACAAGGAAAAACCTGGAAGACACCTTCTGCTCCACATCATTTACACACAGCCTGTGCTTCAGAGAGAAGGAAAAACCTCCAGAGGAGCTAGGGGTCAGGTGATTTGCCAAATGAGTCCCCCCTGCCACAGTGCTCAGCCCTGGCACTGCCTGGCAGCAACAGGGACATCGCAGGAGCACATTGTGCCAACGTCAGCACTTCACATCTGGAGTCATCTCAGATGTGAGTTACATCAGAACACTCACTGCTGGGAAAGAGTACAGGTGTAAGGGGTGGTCAGGGCAAGAAACCAAGCTGAAAGGGCTCTGAAAACAACACCCAGGATTCTCCCAGACTTGTTTTCCTAAATAAAAGAGGGGCAGAGCTGCTGGGTGGGTGGCTGAGCAGCACAGGTTGTACCACCGGGCAATCTCCTTCCAGTATATAACATATCTGAGAAGGGTGCCAAGACAGTGGTGTGAAAAGCCTGTACAAAGGCACACAGACCTATAAATGCTATTCCTACCAAAATCAGAATCACAGTAAAAGGCACAGATAAGCTCCAGTTCCCTTCTCTTCATTCCCCAAAGAAGGATGTTCTGTTTCTGCAGTGCTCCCACTGACGAGACTCCCACCCCAAATACAAGGATACCCTAAAAACAACCCATCCAGCTGCACACCTTCAGGATCAGCTTTTATACCACATTTCTGCCTCTCTCACGTGTATGGTGCAGGTTTTCTGCCAGGAAACCTCATCAGTGAGCAACAGATAAACTAAGCCATAGTGCAGTATCAGCAAGTGCAGATAAGGTCTGGCAAAGGGACTTTGTGTTGGGATTTTATGGAAAAAATGAAAAAAAAAAAAAAAACAACAAATTTTAAAAAAATTACTCCCACTCCTCCCACCACACTGTGCTATCTCCTCTGCAGCTCTGGAGAGGCTGGTGGTGGCCCTGGCTGATAATGATATCAGCCCTGCAAACACGGGCACCCAAGGGCTCCTTGAGGCACTGGTTTGGGTGTGAGGCTTCCCCTGCTCCTGGGGACTGCGGGGCAGGAGCAAGCTCCCTGTGCTGGCGTGACTCGGTACAACCCCAGCCTCGCTCCAGCCAACGCTGCTGCACCCCCCAAAAAGGTCTCTTACTCCTTCCCTTGCAGCAAGACCAGAATTAAAGGAACTCAGAACCAGGAAAGGCTTGGGAAAAGCTTAGTATGTGGTCAGAAGGAAACACCGTAGGAGTGTTCTGGAGCACCAAGTGTCCTCTCTGACGGCACAGGGACACGGCACAGGGACACGGCACAGGGACACGGCACAGGGACACGGCACAGGGACACGGCACAGGGACACGGCACAGGGA
>JAWWLV010000038.1:1012121-1031076 GCA_035041135.1 Platyrinchus mystaceus
GGAAGTGTCCAAGGCCAGGTTGGACAGGGCTTGGAGCAGCCTGGGCTAGTGGAAGGTGTCCCTGCCCATGGCAGGGGTGGAATGAGATGGGCTTGAAGGTCCCTTCCCACCCAAACCATTCTGGGATTCTATAATCCAAGTAATGCCAATACTCTGCTCCAGGATCAGTGCTCGGGGGCTGTACCTTTCCTGTAAAAATCCTACAGATATTGACTGTGGGTTACCAGGAACAGAAGAGTCAAACACACAGCCAAGAGGGAAAGCAAAGTCAGTGACCTTCCCCAGGGAGGGCACTCACGAGCAGACAACGACGAGTTACAGCTTTGACAAAATTTCCCAGATGCTCAGCCCAGACTCTCAGTGTTATTTAAGTGCACTGTGTTGCAAGACAACGTGTGTGGTGCAATAAGATGCTGGGAGGTTTTAGAGCAGCAACATTCCTCTGCACAGTCCAAGTCCTGCCCTCCGCTCCCACCCCACCCCCTCCCGCTCCTCTGGCTCCAGCCAAGCCAAGCCCTTGTCCTCCCAGCCAGCCCTTCACAGGACACCTCCCAACCTGCTCAAGACCAACCAGCTGCCATCCCACCCCTCTCCCCCCCACAGGAAAGGTTCACATCCACAAAAGCAGCATCAGCACTTCATCCAAAGTCACTCCCTTCCATTCCAGCAGTCACTCTGGGAAGCCACAGGGCTTCCAAAGCAGCCTGCTGGACACATACCACAAAGGGCAAACAAGCAAATCACGGTTTGGGTCGGAAGGGACCTTAAAGCCCATCCTGTTCCAGCCCCCTGCCATGGGCAGGGACACCTTCCACTAGCCCAGGTTGCTCCAAGCCCCGTCCAACCTGGCCTTGGACACTTCCAGGGATCCAGGGGCAGCCACAGCTGCTCTGGCCAACCTGTGCCAGGGCCTCCCCACCCTTACAGGGAAGGATTCCTCCCAATCTCCCATCTATCCCTTCCTTCTGGCAGTGGGAAGCCATTTCCTTTGGTCCTGTCACTCCAGGCCCTTGCCCAAAGTCCCTCTCCAACCTTCTTTTAAGCCACCTTTAGGGTTTCTTTTGCCTGAGCAAAACCCCATTTTGCACGTGTCTTGTCCAGACATCCCCCCAGCCCACCCACTTGCTGGGGCTCCTGGGAGGCAGCAGGATTTTGCCAGCAGGTCCCAAAGCCCCAGTGCAGTTCCAGGCCCTGATGCTTCATAAAGGACATGAAAACCCTGGGTCCCTGAGTGCCCGAGAGCTCGTGTCCAGCAGTTCCCATCACAGGGACAGTGCTGGGAATGGGTTATTTTTAGCCCTCAGCCTCAGCAGAATCCATTTCCGTAGGAGCCGCATCCAACACTCCCCTCCTCCAAACACCTCCTCCTCTGCCTCCCCAACAACTGTAACCCCAGAGTGCTGGGACACAATACAGGGCTCTGGTTGCTCCTCAGGACAAATTCAACCGGAGGAAGGAAGCAGAGAGGTAACAAGAGAGCAAACACACACACACACACACACACACACACACGATGGCTGCTTTGCCAGTGCAGAGAAACAACAGGGAAAACAGGAGAATCAGCAGACATTTGCCATGTGCCTCAGCAGCTCTCCCTGCAGGGATCCACGCTCCCAGTGGATCCCCAGACAGGGAAACATCCACCTGCAACAACAAACACCACAGGTACAGCCAGCACCAGAAGGAAAACAGCTCTCCACAGCTTTTCCACAGCCTTACATTTGCTCCAGCCACCAGCAGGGAGATGAATGTTGGTCCACAGCTTTAAACTTCTCTGTTATAAACCTTATACAAACATTTCTACAGATAGAAAAGGCCAAGCTGGGCCTAGAAGCACCCTCTGCATCTACATGCTTCTCAAAGTGACTCCAAGAAGTGGCTCATGTCCCCTCTCTCCAGCAGCTGCCAGGAAGGACCCTGAGCCCTGGGGGTCTCAGCCTAAATTCAGCCATGGGAAGGATTCCACCAAAAGAGCCCAAAGCACTGCAGGATGGACATGGGAAGCATTCCCAGGGGAGGACGAAGAGCCCAGCTGGGCTGCAGAGGAACACAGCACAGTGCTCAGCTGGTTTCCAGAGCAGAGCCACATGCAGGTGACAAACAAAGCTGTGTTCATCCTCCTCTTTCCTTCCCAGGATCCACCAAACTGCTTTCAAGCATTGAAAACTCATCTTTCTTACTTTCTCTACCATTTTTATTTAAACCTTCAGTTTTCTGTTTATTATTTTACCGGAGGTAAAAGTCAATACTGGAAGAGGGGACAGAAGCCAGGCCACTGTAAGGAATCATATGGTCCCATATTCCAGGAGATAGACTTCGATGATCCTTGTGGATCCCTTCCAACATAGGATATTCCACAATTCTATGACATTAAGGAGCACACACCAGTGAAAAGCAGCACAACGTCCTTTTCCCAAGTAAGCAAGTGGCATCACATCAAATCCACGCTCACTTAAGCTAAGCTGTTCCAACTACAACACTTGCACATGGGAGCAGATTCTTTTTATAGAGACCTGGTGCAGCACAAACACTTCTTGTGAGGTTGGATTTAAGGGATAAAGGTGCCCATCACAGCAGGCAGAAGGATGTGCCCTCCCAAACAGGGATTTGAAGCACCTCTGCTGGGTTAACATCAAACCAGCAGTTCCACAAATAAACCACAGTTTCTAAATTAAAAATGCACCTAATGGTGTAACAGTACATTATATGGTGTAATGATAACGGTATTTTTTGAATTTGTAAATTAAAAATACACCTCATGATATCAGTGGACTTTATGTACAAGCCACATGGGACAAAGGGCTCACTGGATTTAACTTATTCCCTTTACAAGGCAAATGGAAAACAGCAGGAATATTTAAAGGATGTTGTCTTGAATGTGAAACAAAACTCTAATTCCCTCCATACCCGTGAGGATGCTTCACTTTAGGACAACGCCTGTGGGATTAGAGGCCACTTATTATTGGTGTTTTAGCTACTTCAAGAGTTCTTCTTCCTAAAATTAAAGGAATTGTAAATCTTTATGGAAACAAACACCTTGCACCAAGTTCCCAACATTAAAAACACGCTATATTATGGCTGAGAGAATTGGGATTGTTCAGCCTGGAGAAAGGAAGGCTCCAGAGAAACCTGAGAGCCCCTTCCAAAGCCTAAAGGAGCTCCAAGATAGCTGGAGAGGGACTGCGGACAAGGGATGGAGGGACAGGACACAGGGAATGGCTTCCCACTGCCAGAAGGCAGGGTTAGATGGGAGATTGGGAAGGGATTCCTCCCTGTGAGGGTGGGGAGGCCCTGGCACAGGTTGGCCAGAGAAGCTGTGGCTGCCCCTGGATCCCTGGAAGTGTCCAAGGCCAGGTTGGACGGGGCTTGGAGCAACCTGGGCTAGTGGACGGTGTCCCTGCCCATGGCAGGGGGCTGGAACAGGATGGGCTTTAAGGTCCCTCCCAACCTAAACCATTCCATGATTCAGGATTATGCAGCTCCTCCAGCTGTTCCAAGCCCCAGCCCAACCCTGTGAGACGCCAGGCACAGCAGCCATGTGATCCCGGTGCTTCCTACAAATGCATCACTGACTCCCTGCAGCATCCACAGGGATTTCTCCCTAAAGCTCTCAGTCTCCACTGCCAGCAGAATTTGACTCTCAAAACCACTCAGGCTGTTCAGGTATTGTGCACTTGGAACTCAAATGTACAAATCCTGATGGAATCAGTCCCATTCCCACAGAATGTGCTTCAAGCTAGAAGCAGGGGATGGCACATAATAAATTAATCTCTAACGGCCCCAAAATGGAGAATATCAACTATGGGCAGCCTGAGATTTCACTCCTGTGCTGCAAAGAGAGCTTACGGCTGCAGATGTGCAGCAGAATTCATTCTAATCCAGTAATTACAGGCCTTATCTGCGCTGGGACATGGAGCTGCAGGTTCTTACAAGTGACAATTCCTGGCTGGATGTCTGCAGGCTGGAAGGAGGGGAAAATGGGTTTGTTACAGGGCAAAAGAATTAATTTCTAGACCTCTGCAAGTCAACTTCCAAATTTAAAAGTAAACTTCCAAGGAGCTTCCATCCATAGTTTTTTCCACTAGAAGTCTTTATTGCTTTCCTTGTGGTGTAAAGGAAAGAAACAGAGAGTAAGAGGCAGATGCCTCACCCAGTGCATACTCCATGTTTACTTACATAAAAATGCAGGTTCCTGGGAAAACAGTTCCAGGGCAGCACCCAGCTGGGACATCCCAGAGACTGCATAGGCAAAAAAATAGGAAAATTCCTATCCTTCAGCTCCTAAGCCAATCCCACTCCTAAAAGGATCAGAAACCCAACTGGGTCTTTGCCTCCTCAAGTGTTCCAGCAAAACACTGCGTTTATTAGAAGCTTTAAGAGATAAAACCATGATAGAGCAACAAAGCAGAGCTTAATCCCATCCTAAGTTTGGCTTGCCAATCCTCAGGCTGTCCCAGCATCAGGAAGAAATCCTTCCCTCAATTTAGAGTGTTGTGGAAGATGGGGAGTCTAGAAAAAGACACAGGAATCATCAAGGCTCCAGGACAAGCCACAGACATGACAGAGCTTTTCTTCATCCCCATCAGCATCCAGAGAGCTGAAGGCAAACTTACTGTCAGAAACCAAATTACCACAGAATAGCATATGAAACATGTCTGGAAGGCACCTCAGGAGGCCTCAGGTCCAGCCTCCTGCTCTGACCATCTGCATCCAAATCAGGTTGCTCAGGACCCAATGTGTCCACAGCTGGAATAGTCAAAAGTTTCCTCCAGACCCCCAGTATTCAGCCCTCACTCCCAATTAAACACGGTTCCATGTGTCCATGCAGGATTTCCCACATGCTGGTACCAGCCCACTGCCTCCTCCTGAGAGAGTAGAGCCAGGCTCTGTCCTCTCACACCCTCATCACAGAGCTGTGGGTCTCCCCTCTCCTCCTCTGCTCCAGGCTGAGCACACCCACATCCCTTCTCCCCTCTAGCCTCACCCCCAAACCAGACCCACGGCCCAGCCAGGGCACCCAGTGCTGAGCAGAGGGGATGGGCCCTTCCCTCGACACGCTGCACTTCAGCTGAGCAGCCAAAGCCACCACTGACCTCCAGTTACTCCTGGTCACCTTATTTTTCCCAAGGGCTCTTCTGCAAAGCTGCTTTGAGGCTGGTGTCTGCCTCTGCTGAACATCACAGGGCTCCCACCATCCTGTTACTCCAGCCTGTCATGGTCCCTCTGAAATCCAGACTTGTGACCTCTCTGCTCCACGTGGCATCACCCACAGCCCGGCCAGGAGGGCACTCACCCATTAATAATGACATTATACAGCAAATACTGTGACTAATGGAGCGGAATCTCATCATATCTACCAAAAACCAACCAGGTCATAGGTACTCCTAATCAATCCCTGAGAGGAAATGGCTACTGGGAGCACAAACACCAAACCAGCTTCCAAAGGGAGTCCCATAGGTCATGGCAAGATGATGGAAGTTCAATTCTGCATGGGAGCTCGTAGTGCTGTGCATGATCAGCACAAGTTACACAGTATTATGATGATTGTCACCTTTGTACCATCACAAAATGACTTTTGGTTTGAGCACTCTCTTCCTCCTGCTTATAAAAATTCCATCCCAGGGTAGATGCAAAGCCAGGGAGCCCACGGCAGCTTCTCCCCAACACAGACCACAGAGACCCAATGGACAAGGAATGGCAAACACTGCTGGGATAAAACGGAGCCAGGGATTAGTCTCACCACACCCTATAAACCTGCAGTGCCTTTTACTCCACAAGCTCTCCTGGGAAGCACCTCAGTGGTAACTCAGGAATGATAAACAGCAGAAAAACAGCATCCAGCATCAGGCACAGCAACCTGGAAACAGTAAAGCTGGGAGGTCTCACTCTTCCAAAAAATAAAGGATGGGGCTGCTGAACAGCACAGCCCTGACACTGGGCGCACAGCACCACCTGAGGGCTCCTGGCCAGGGCTTCCAAAAAGGACTTCAAACCAAAGGCTGAAGCTTTGGAATCACAGAATATCCTGAGCTGGGAAGAGACCCATGGGGATCATCCAGTCCAACTCCTGGTCCTGCACAGACACCCCAACAATCCCACCCTGTTCCTGAGAGTGTTGTCCAAACTCTCCTGGAGCTCTGGCAGCCTTGGTGCTGTGCCCAGTGCCCTGGAGAGCGTGTTCAGTGCCAAAAGGAAGAACCTTTTCCTGAGATCCAACCTAAACCTCCCTGACACAACATCGACTCCTCATGAGCTGAGGGCACAGGTGACATCCCCACCTGCTGCACAGCAACTCCACATTTCTGTGACAAAAAGGTGCTTCTTCAGTCCTGTGGTCTCCACTCCTGCACAGTCCTGGAAAGCAGAGGCATGTCCCAGTCACCCACGTTCATGCTGCAGCCAAATCCACCCAAACTCACCCCATCTTCCGAACTCGGACCGGTGTATTTTTCACACGCTTCCAAGAAGAGCCACCACTCCTGACAGTTGCAGAAGACCTGAAAAAAAAAGTTTGTGGAACCACCCCTGTGCATTTCACAGGAAAAGAGAAACTTCAAAAATCATGAAGATTCCCAGAACTGGGGAATTAGTTGCCATGGATATTTGCTGCTGTGACAAATACTCTTAATTCTGTGCTTGGGTGAGTGACAGGCACAAAGCACCAAGTCAGCTGGGAACACCAACACAGAATAGCTGCAAACACAGCAGCACTCACAGCCCCATAACACTGGGAGCACCCCTGAGGAAACAGCAATGGACCTGAACGCTTCACCAGCACCAGCAGGCCAAGAGACCTGCCAAAGGAGCTTTGCTCCCATCCAGGTCACCACTGCCAGCCCCTGTGTCCCATCTGTGGCTGTGCCATGGGAAGGAGTTTGCTGTTCTTTAAGAGCCTACCCAGCCACAGTGTTCAGGTGTCTGTGCCAACCAACCAGCCTGAACCGAGAGGATCTTACACGCACCAGCAATACACAACCAGCAGGTCCCAAGGGCAACATTCCCTTGCTCTGTTTCTTATAAAGTTCCTAGCAGAAACCTGCTCTACCTATTAATAACAGCTATTAATAACTGCTTTGGGTTAAAGCAGGAAAAGAGAAAGGCACAGACTCCCACCCCCGCTATTTACCCCCACATGCATCGCAGACGCCGCTTTAACCAGCCACGCTTGCCCAGACACTGCTCTCATCCAAAAGATTTGGAGAATTAAGACTATTTTTAGGGAATGAAGGACCTCCCCCTGAGTCACTGCAGGGACATACATCTATCCAGTCGTGATTCAGAACAGAAATAGCCTTGAAAAGTTAGATAAAGATAAAATAAAACAGGAAAGTGGATAGAAATACAGTTTGGCCCAACAGAGTGCGAAAGGAAGGTCAGCTGGATGCAGGGAAAACACAGGTGACAAGGGGTTGTGACACAGGGTTTGTGCCACAATGGTGCTGACACAGCAGCAGCTCCATCACTGCCCGAGTCAGCACGGAGAGCTGCAGGACAACGTAACCTGTGAACAGCTCCGACCCCCCAGCCGAGTCACACATCGAGCAGCACCACCTGGGGACAGCAGCAGGCCAGGCCAGGTCACAGCACAAACCAGGGACAAACCAGCACTGCCAGGAGCCCGGGGAAGTGAATCCCAAGTGTCTGGCACGGGACCAAGGAGGAGATCTGTTCTGCTCCCAGCGTGGTGCTGTCAGTGCCACACAGTCCCACGCTTCCCATCTGCATGTTTAATTCCACCGCTGATCCATTGGCAGCCCGAGGCCTCAGCACTGGCCCTGTGAGTCAGCAATCACTGCCCCAGCACCACAGCACAGCCAGCTCTGTTCTCCTCCTCCAGCTCTGCCTGCCCAGCCCACAGCCGGCACACACGGAAAATGATGTCATTAATTATTAAACGAGCTTTTTGAGTGAAACCAAACAAAGGCTGATGAAAAGAGTAGGAAAGAACCCTGCCAACATGCTGTAGGAATTATTATGATAATTGAATGGCATAATGAGGGTCTGAAGGGATATTTAACACCTCCAGTTAGCTCAGGTTTGGAAGCACTATCCTATACAGGGATAAATCTCCAGGATGCTGCCTGCTGTCCTGACAACTCACATTTCAGGGTGAGATGTGGGCCATCAGCAGCATAGCTGAACAGACCTACAGGGAGAAAAGGGCTCTGATATCACTGATAACACTTCAGTTACCTAAAATTACCAGGGTGAGTTACCCAGCTACAACAATTGATACACAAGCACAAAACAATACAGAGAAGCTCAACAGTCTGACCCACTGCAGCATCAGTCAACCTACACGTAAGGAGCATCCATGTTGTTCAGAGGTAAGTTACAGAGCTTTTTTGTACTGATTGAAAACTCCTGTTTGGGAGGAAATCAAGCAGGATACAAGGGATAATACAGGGGAAAGCACAGCAGGTTCCTCACACTACTCCTGACAAGAAAGATCAGCTCCTTCCCTGGTGACTCACTGTGGGCACAGAGGATGACAGGCTGTGCAAGCACCAACTTGAACCTGTAACTGGAGCAAGTCAGATTGGAGCCGAATACATATTTCCCTGGAAAAAGACAGGGAGAGGAGCTACAGGCAAGAGGCAGGTGATGCCAGTCACCTCTGGAGCCAAAGAGAGCTCCAGGAGCACCCAGCAGCACCATTGGCAGCACACAGACCGAGGGCTGGAGAGAGAGTTATCCAGGGCTGAGCACAGCCTTGGATGTCCTGAAGCACAGACAGCCCACTCCAACCTCTGCTCCTAAAGGTCAGCACGGCCCTGGATGTCTCAGAGCAGGAGCCAGCCCATCCCAAAGGCAGAGCTGAAAAAGGCAGAGCTGAGGCAGCTCCAGCACCTTGTGGGAGTGACAGGGCTAGGCAGTGACCCCCTGCCCTTGACAGGGACAGCAGAGGTGCACCTACACCCACGTGTGCTCCAGCAATGGAAGCTGGGTAACTGATACCAGAAATGGGTGCCAGGCACCTTACCCTGGTGATGACCTGAGCAGCTGAGCCCATGAACACACTTCATGCCTGCAAACTGCTCCAGGAGGGAAAACTGCAGTGTGAGCAATGCTACCTGAGGGTTCCCCACACGACTGACCTTGAGACAGCAACACAGGCTGCTGCTGTTCCACAGGAATCCAGAGTGCTCTGGCCCTCTCAAAGTTTAGTTCTGCACAAGACAAGCCAGTTATTTCTGCTACAATTTCATCAAATGAAGTATTTGGGCCAGTACAGAGTCACAGAAATCCAAAATGGTTTGGGTTGAAAGGGACTTTTAAAGCTCATCTCATTCCACCCCCTGCCATGGGCAGGGACGCCTTCCACTAGCCCAGGTTGCTCCAAGTCTCGTCCAACCTGACCTGGAATATTTCCAGGGATGGGTCAAGCAAAGATATCAATCAACTATACTTGATTTAAGATGACATGGGTAGAAATAAAGCATCAACAGAGTTCACAGCTCTCGCTGCAGTTTGCAGCCAGCAAACAGAACTAGGCAGCAGCTGAAAAACCCCCTCACACAGCACCAGTAACCAGGCCATGATAGAAACATCCTTAAGGACAAGATCCATGTCTGACACTCTCCCCCAGTGTCAGTAGTAGTTGCTGTTTGGAGTCAAGTGATCCTGACCCCCTCCACAGCACCATCCTGGGAGCAGAGCAATCCAGGCTGGAAGCAGCAGCCCAAAGAGCATCACTGCCCTCGCCCCACAGCACCCCCTGAATGCCATGTGGACATACCGTGTCACCACAGAGCTGTGCCAGCACCCTGTCCCCAGGGACACAGCATGGGGAGGAGCTGCCTCCAGCATGGGCAAATAACGAACAAGGAGCAACAGCAAAGCACCATATGGATGCAGCAAGTGCCATGGGAAAACAAGATGACTGGGAACACCAATTATTAATCACTGTTTAAAAACAAGTAGCTCAAAGTCACCAGGAGCTCCAGGGCTCTCCTGGAAACCTGCATGCTCCAGCACCCAAGGGTGACAAACACTCCAGGACTTGTTTGCAGAGGAAGGTGTTACAAAAATCATTCTAGGAGACTGCATTGCCTCATTTTATTATGTACAAGCTATATGTAAGGCAACATTTCTCCCCTAAGGGTGGTCCAACACTGGAAGAGGGGCATGGAGAAGCTCTGCAATCTCATACCTTGGAGATTTCAGGGTCTGGAGCAGCAGGAGAGGCTGAGGGAGCTGGGGGGGCTCAGCCTGGAGAAAAGGAGGTTCAGAGGGGACCTTCTGGCTCTGCAACTCCCTGACAGGAGGTGGGAGCCAGGGGGGAGGGGTCGGGGGGGTCGGGCACTGGTCCCAGGGAACAAGGGTAGGAGGGAACGGCCTCCAGCTGTGCCAGGGGAGAGTCAGGTTGGGTGTTGGAAAATATCTTAATAGAAAGGGTTGTCCAGCCCTGGTACAGCTGCCCATGCCAGGGGTGGAATAATCTTCCCTGGAGGGATTTAAAAGCTGTGTGCATGTGCCACTTGGGGACACAGGTTATTGGTGGCCTGGGTAGTGCTGGCCGGACTCACTGATCTCAGAGAGGTTTGCCAAACTAATGACTGTGATTCTGTGACATCCAAACCTCAGCAGCTCAAGGTCCTGAGCAACCTCAGTGGGAGGCCCCACATGGAACAGGCTCTGGATTAGAGGTTCCGAGGTCTCTTCTGGAAGCCCCCAATTCCCTCCAGGTATCTTCTATCAGCAGCAGTTTTCAAGCTGAACTCCTCACCTCAGCTTTCAGTGCAGTCTTAGCACGAGAAGCAAGAAAAACCCCCCTGGGTTGTGCTCAAGCCCTTACAATGCCAGCCAAGAGTTAACTGCTGGATAAACAGAGCTGGTGAAGAATGCTGCTCTGGGAAACAGCTTTTCCAGGGAAATGAGCTGCAGGATAACCCAGACAAGACAGCTGAACTGCCCCAGGCACCCAGCACTGCTCTAAAAGCAGAGCCATGAGGGGAGTTAATGCTGCTCGGTGGAGAAGCCTTTCACTTCACAACAATGACCACATCACACAGCATGACATGGTTTTCCCCTCTCCATTTGTCACTGCTTTTGTTGTTACATCCTGTGCCCATAAAAAGCACTGCTGGGGGCCCTTCAGACACCCAGCCCACAGGTAACCAGCTGCAGAGCAACCCACAGAGGAGCTAACATGAAACCTGAGCCCCTGAAAGGTGAGAAACCTGCTGGGAGAACAGACACTCATCTCATCGATGATCACATGAGCCAATCCTTGATGAGTTAATACTCACCTGAAGATCCTCTCTAATCTCCTTGAAAACACTTATCTGTTCAAGGTGATTAGATTCTCCCATACAGAGCCGCTAATTATAGATAATGATAAATCTGAGCGGCAGAGGAGTTCAGAGAGGGAGTTTGAATCATTAGCAAGTCAAGCAGACAAGTTGTGCCATCCCCAAACTGCCCTCCCACACCAGCATCACTTCTGATTTCCAAATCAGCCAGAAAACTTTGTCAAAAACCAACCTAAGAGGGGCCATCAAGGGCAATTAAAAAGGTCCAACTATCAAGGAACTTTCTAAACCCACACACCTCACTCCAGAGGAGGGTTCTGCATGGGAAATCTGCAAGAATTCCTCAGTTGTTATTTTCCACAGGTTCAGAGTAGGGAATACAAAGCAAAGGCACATGAAGCTCTGCTGGCAGCAAGACTTGATGTCTTCATCGATGTAGCAAAGATACAGGAGCCTTTAAATACTCCACTGGGGAAAAAGAGAAGTTTTAATTCAGCAAACTGTCCCTGTGAAACCAATGGGGCAGCAAAGAGGCATCACACCTGGCTGCTGGAGCAAACCCAACAAAGCAGCTCCCAAAGGATGGCACAGAGCTCACACACACACAGGCACGACCAGATCCCAAGGGAACACCCAGGATTTCAAGAGCTCAACTCTACAACCAAAAGTCCTACCAGGAATCACCACCAGGCAACGTGACAGGCTGGGGTTTAAAGCTAATGAGCTAACAGCAGGAAATCCAAATGGAACAAAAAGCTCCAACCTGGAACAAAATCAATCCACACAAGGAGGCAGTTTCCCCAGTCTGGATGATTTTTCAGCATAAGCAAAGTGAAGTTTCTATGAGGCTACTCCTGAGCAGTCAACAGCTAAATCAGGTGGGTTGTGTAGCCAAACTCCAGCTACAAAGGTGACAAAACAAGGAGAATGCAGCAGTTCACCTGCAAGGGCAGAAAAGGACACTTCTGGCATGGACCTGCCAAGCTGGGAAGGACACAAAGAGCCAGCAGAAAGCAAGACCTGTGGCTCACAGAATGCCAGAAACCTTTACAGAATATATATAAATATAGATATATCCTCTGTATCAGTGAAAGAGGCAGCAGTCCCTGTCCTGCCCAGGCTGTTTGCTAACAGGGAAGGTCAGTTAAAACACACAGCCTGATATCTGAAGCTGCCTCAGTCCTGTCAGTGACCTGGAAGTTTTATCAGAACAAAACTGCCAGTTTTTACCCCAGACTGTCTCCCAGGAGCGCTCTGAGATGAGCAATTCCAGCTGACACAGCCACTATTCCAGAGCGCTGGGTTTGAAGAGAATCATGGAGGCTTTTCTCCATTTAAGAAAGATTTTACCACGTGTTCTGCACTGTATTTTTGTACTCCTGACTCACAACCAAATTAATTCAGTTGTCATCAAGCCCAGCAATGAAAAGAAGCACAAAACCTTCCAGCATCCCTGGAGCAGCTGCTGCAGGTCTGCCCTGCCTGAAAGCTCCACAAAGTTTCAACTCCTTCACATGCTGCTCAGAATAATTTCCTTGGGTGTTTCTGTTTGTTGTTTCACCCTAAAACAGATCAAATTGTCTTAAAATAAACCTGGTTGTTCCCATCTAAAATAATTCTGTTGAAGAAAACCACTTGTTTGCTCATACAGACTTGGCATCAAAACAGAAAAATAATATTCTGACATGGCTATAAGTGGAGCATTAACTCCAACAGCCTTTTGGAGCCTCATAGCTCTGGGGGATGGATCTGGGGCAGAGTTAAAACATTCCAGAAAGGATTACAAGCAAATTAGCTGAATTACTGAGAGGTAACTTCATTCTTGTGGGGGTGTTTTTGTTTGGCTTAAGTTCTTGGGGGGGTTAAAGCAATTCCAAGTAGATAAACACATCACTGAACTTCTGCCCTGTTACCTGCCATGGTCTGACCCCAGGACACAGGTTCCAGATGTCTCTTAGAGCTGGAGGAGTTTATGGTCACACCTGACAGGGAGCTGAAGCTCTGGGATCTGCTTCAGGCTATGTGTCAGAAGCTGGAGCAGAGAGGAAATCAGCTGATGAACTTTGTGTCAAGAGGAAAAACAGCTCTGGCATAGCCTTTACAGAGAATTCCTCTCTCAGAGGGTTTGGCACTTTAAAGACTTATTATTTTATAAAGCTCAACCCTCTTCAAAATATGGGACTGCTTCCTTGTCCTGAAGTACAGCCAACATCTGCTCCACAATACTGAAGGTGACAGAGCATTTGTGTTCCAAGTGACAAGAATAAACATGATCCAAACCACAGAGTGGTTTGGGTTGGAAGGGACCTTAAACCTCACCTCGTTCTACCCCCTGCCATGGGCAGCGACACTTTCCTAAAGCATAAAAACACCAACGTCCACGTTTGTGTTTTCAGCACTAAGCTGAGACACAAAGCACAAGAGAACCTCCAGGGATGACATCACTTTGGATCCCAGCGCACAGCCTCGGGGTGTCTGACACGCTCCTCGCTGAGCCCGCAGCCCGTCTGACAGCACAGAGAGCCAGGCTGGAATCTCTGCCGAGTGCTGGAGCTTCCCTCCTTCCCACAGGAACGCAGCCTGAGCCCGGGCTGCCTTGCCAGGCACAACATCCCAGCCCAGGCACAACATCCCAGCCCAGGCACAACATCCCAGCCCAGGCACAACATCCCAGCCCAGCCCATCCTTACCCGGCCGCCGCAGCGCTCGCAGCCACAGGCACGGCCAGGGCAAGGATTCCCAGGCTCTGGCATCCTGCCTGACAGGGAACCAGCAGCAGGAGCAGGTTGCACAGCACAGGGACAATGGTTTCGGATTGTTTTGCTGGGAGGTTTGCGCTGTCCGGGCAGTTCCAGCAGCTGGAGCTGCTGCAGGAGGAGGGGAGGGATGGATGGATGGAGACCCGCGAGCAGCCGGTCCCGCGGGGACCCGCACTGTACCACGGCTCTGGAAAACCAAAACACGACTTTGGCCTTGGCAGAGGAAAAAAAGCCCGACTTGAGTAACACGCAGAGATTTTGGCCGTGCAGCAGCGCAGCCCCCGCGGCCCCTGCCCACGCCCCGGTACCTGTAGTAGCTGAGCAGCCCGTTGCTGAGCACGAACCAGCGGCGCTGGTAGCCCTTCAGGTAGTTTGTCCACTTGAAGAGCCACCCCTTGTAGGTGTCGGAGCCCGGGGGGGCGGCTGGCGGGCCCCCCGCCGGAACCCCCCCTCCTCCGCCGCCGCCGCCACCACCGCTGCGGCCGCCCGGCTCGCTGCTCATGGCCGGCAGCTCGTGGCAGGCCAGGCAGGGCACGGCGCTGAGGAGCGAGACCAGCCCGCGGGTGCCGCCGGCGCAGAGCGCGGCCGCCTTCCCCATAGACCCCGCGGGGCCGGCCGAAGCTCCGCCGCTCGCGGGGCCGCCCCGGCCCGTCCGCGCCGACCGGGGGCGGTGCCGCCGCCACGTGACCGCGGGGGGGGGGACGGGAGGGAGGGCTGGGAGCGGCGCGCGCCCCCCAGCGGCGGGGCGGGAACGGCCCCTCAGCCCCCCCGCCATTTTGACCCCCCGCCGCCATTTCGTACTACGGGGGGAGTGGGGGAGAAAGATATAAAAAATTGGGATTTTTAAAAAAATACTTCCCATAGAAATTTTCCTGTAAAAAATCCTCCCTGGGACTGTCTTCCCTGCTGGGAGGAAAAGCCCCGTCCCGCTGTTCCACTCAGCTGCTCCCCCCCAGCCCAGCTCAGCCCATGGGCTTGGATTTTATGCCTGAGGGGTTCCTTCTCCACAGGGCACCATGGGGTCAGTGGCAGGTGCTGCCCAGCCAGGTGTCCGCATCTGCTGAGGGCCCTTCCCCTCCCTCTTCCCTCTTCTCTTCCCTCTTCCCTTCCCTTACCTTCCCTCTCCCCTTAATTTCCCTCTTCCCTTCTCTTTTCTCTTCCTTTCCCTCTTATCTTCCTTCTTCCTTCCCTCTTTCCTCTTTTATCCTCTGCCCTTCCCTTCCCAGCCGCCCACAGCCCAGTTATCACCTTTCCCTGATCTCCCTTAATCCACCCTGATCCCACTGATCCCATTATTCTCACCCATCACCTGCACACACAGCCCCTGCGGGGCTCAGCGGGGCTCAGGGGCTCCCCCAGCCATGTGAAATCTCCGATGAGGGCACTGTGCTCCAAACCTCAGGATCTGGCCCTTGTCCAAAGTCCCTCTCCAGCTCTCCTGGAGCACCTTTACACACTGGAAGGGGCTCCAGGGAGACCCTGGAGCCTTCTCTTCTCCAGGCTGAACAATCTTTTCCCAGAAACTCTCAGGCTGTTGGTATTTGGAACCAAAGATTCCCTGGAGAGATGTAACTACACCCCAAACAGTCTACATGGGTACCAACATCTCAGTCTCCCAGATCTCAGCATCTCTTGTGGCTGCAAGGAAGGGAACACACGTCCCTTGGCCGCGTCAGAGGAGAGAGTGGCCTCACCTGATCCTGGAGGCTATTTGGGCTTTGTAGCCAGTGCCACTGCCCTCTCCTGGGAAGGGAGGCTGCCAGGAAGGGCCACGGGTAAAGAAATGTCACTGGGAGGCTGGATCCAAAAGGCTCTTTGCTCCCAGTTTGCAGTTAGCTTTGGGAGTGGCTTGCAGGATTGGGAACAGGGCTCAAGCTGGGCTATGCCACATCCCACTCTCCTGAAAACTGCAGCCTCCAAGGATGATGCCCAGGCAGGACTCATGTCACTCCTCGCACTGATAACCACAGTCCTGCAGCTTCCTCCTGTGGGAAGGGACACAGGCTTCTATATCCACACACCCAGGTCTTGACAGAATGAGGGGAATCAGCCTCAAGTTCTGCCAGGGGAGGTTTATATTAAATATTAGGAAACCTTTTGTCATGGAAAGGGCTCTAAAGCTCTGGGACAGACTGCCAAGGGAGGTGATGGAGTCATCATCCCCGGAAGTGTTCCAACAAACATGTGGATGTGGCACTTGAGGACATATTTTAGTGGTGAACACGGTGGTGCTGGGTTAGTGGTTGGACTTAATCATGTTAAAGGTCTTTTCCAAACTTAACCATTTAATGCTTTTATCTGGAAGAGCTCAGACCCAGCAGCTTTGCTGGGGCAGAGAAGGGATTTGGAGCTTTATTTCCTGCCCCCCTTGCCCTTGGCCTTGGCCTTCTTCAGCTTTGCCTTGAAGAAGGCCCGCACCACGTAGCCTCTCCAGGTGGCCTGGATGCGGGTGGCAGCATGGTTCCTCCTGGCCTGCTCCTGCAATTCCTCCTCCTCCTTCTGCTTAAGCATCTTGCGCTCCTCCTCAATCTGGGAATACTCCTGGAGCAGCAGAGCGTGTTTCTCCATCAGCTGGGCCAGCTGGGCCTTCTCCTCGGTGTAGACAGCGTGAATGTCCTCGAACATGGCCTGGCAGGTACAGCAGTTCAGCTCCTCCCTGTACACCCCCAAGGGTCCTGAACCCCATCCCAAACCCATGCAGGACCACGATGGGGAGCTGAGCTGAGCTTTTCCAAAGGGATTCGAAAAGAAGGAATGTGCCCAGTACCCAGGGAATTTCATGAGATTCCAGGTTCCAGTATCTTCATGTTCCTCTGAAGAATCCTCCCACAATGGAATATTTGGGGAACAGTGGGGGGGGGGGGGTCCTGCCTTAACAAATTCTATCCCAAACCTTCTCCTGCCTCCCCACAGACAGGAAATCAATATAATCCCATTATTAAACACCTGACCAGGGGAATCATTCCTTACAATTAGCAGCAGCTTTCAGGCCCCTCCCTGCATTTTGGAGTCCAGCAGCTTTTATCCAGCCCCATAAATAGTGCAACAACAGAGAAGCCACCAGGGCCTTCCCAGAGGTGAGATTTGGGAGTGCTCATGTGACCCTCAGGCTGTTATGGCTCAGTTGGGTGCAGGCTGTTGGGTTCCTTACACCCAGCACATCTCTAAAGGATCCAGCAGGAACAGGAGCAGGATTTGGTCACCAGATAGAGCCATGAGGATTGAGGATTGGAGGAAACCTGAAAAACCTGCTCCCTGGCATGTGGTGGACGTGCCTGACAGAACGTGGCAAGCCATATGCCCCCAAATACTATGGGATTTAGCAGTGGATGTAGCTTTTCCTAAAACCAAAGGAGCAGAGAACTCCTGGACACATAAGCAGGACAAAGATCCCTTTCCTACAGTTCATCTGGATGGAGATCTGATTGTCACTTCCATGGCCTCCTGGGTAAGAACCACATGTCCATTTGGACAGGAATCTACCTGAGCAAATTCCCTTATGGCAGAGCAAAGCAATTTAGAGCCATTACCTGTTTTTTTGCCATGTCTGTGTCGTATTTCTGGATCCAGTTCTCAATTTCCACCTCCGCTCTGCACTTCCTCTGAAACACAAAACAAGATCAGATCCCTGCAGGCACCTGGGGCCTGAGTGAGAAGGATCCTGAGTGAGAAAGCAGGGAAGCTTTGAGCCCCAGCATCATTATATCTGTGTATAACACCTCCTCCCTGGGACAAGCTTCCCTCAGCTGACACATATGTGGTTTGCCCTGGTTTGAGGATTCTCCTGGTACATTCCCTGAGGCCCAGAGGGCTTTATTTGGTTTACAGCATGGAGCTGGGGCATTGAACAGCACCTGAAAGGTGCTTTCTGCAGGAGGAAATGAATGTGTCCTATGGAATGTGGTAAGTCATCGACAAACTGGGGAAACCACCCTAAAATAGAAGCAATAAAGAACTGCAAAGCATTAACACAGGACAGAAAGTACTCAGAAGATGCTCTTTTAAAAGAGATATTTCTGGCTGTAGAACAGTTTAGCAGTGGCTGTACTGCTGTACAAGCAATTATGGACAGTTTATCCCCAACTGCTGTATCTGTGCTCTGTGGAATCATTCCTGGTCCATCTCAGGTACCACATGATTTCCTACGTGACACTGCCCCAGGAAGCCCCAAGGGCTCCCAGGCCATCACGAGGTCACACCTCAGCTAATCAGACCACAAGTACAAGCTTGTACTTGTACACGAGTACAACTTGTACTTGCTGAGGAAAGGAGGCCTCTGTGGTCAATAAATGCCTCTTCCTGAGTGCTGGAATGAGCTGAGCACTCCTCAACAAGCCCTGCTGCGCTATGCAGCCTCAGGGACTGTCTGACATGGCCCAAGGACGTGTAAATGGGTAGATTTTGGGGGTTATACTGTGGCTCTAACTTGGGTTTGGTGCTTTGTTAGTGCCCAGCCCTGTTGCCACGTCGTACTGCATCACCCAAAGCAAGACTGAGGGATACCCCATCACCAGCATGGGCTGTCCTGCCCGTGGGGGGCTGTGATGGTTTGAGGGAATATCCAGGAGGAGAAAAATGAGGAGGGAAACTTTTTCCAGTTTTAGATTCTGCATCACCAGAGTGTTCTCCTCAGGGCAGAGCTGTTGCTCCAGAGGCCTGAGCCTGCCTTGTACTCCTGTTTCCTCCTCCTGTACCTGCTCAGCACTGGGGGGTGAAGGCCTTTGGGGTGCTGCTGTGTTTGGGGCTGGACATGCCCTGCCCATGTGTGCGGGCACCAGAACCCCCTGTGCCCTGGGCTGATCCCCCAGCGTGGGCAGCAGGGCAGGGGGGATTCTGCCCCTCTGCCCCCTCAGGTGAGACCCCCCTGCAGAGCTGCCTCCAGCCCTAGGAAACAGCACAGGGAGGACGTGGAGCTGCTGGAGAGAGTCCAGAGGAGGCCAC
>JAWWLV010000038.1:1045526-1058088 GCA_035041135.1 Platyrinchus mystaceus
GAAGCTGTGGCTGCCCCTGGATCCCTGGAAGTGTCCAAGGCCAGGTTGGACGGGGCTTGGAGCAACCTGGGCTAGTGCAAAGTATCCCTGCCCCTGCATGGGGTGGGTCCGGATGGGCTATAAGGTCCCTTCTAGCCCAAACCATCCTGGGATTCCATGATTCCATGATTCCTTGCCAGCCAGCACTTCCAAGCATACAGAGGTGCCACCATTCCTGCTGACACCACTCAGAGCTGTGACACCCCCTCAGGAGGGTCACCCCTCCCCTTGCCCATGTGAGGACTGTGCCCATCATTCCCTGCTGGGCTGGTCCTGCCCCTGCCAGGGGCTGCTCTCCAGAAAGGTGCCCCATCTGCTCCCCTTCCACAAAGTCCCCAGGGCTGGGATGCCTTTCCCTCATCCAGCTTGGCCAGAGCATTGACGGACTCAGCACATGGGCAGCTGCTGCCAGTGGGAAACCCAATCCTTCCTGGGGCCTGGCCGGAGCACAGGGATGACACCGGGCTGAGATCACAGCCCAAAATACCCGGAGAGAGGGTCACCTCACCTGGCCAGCCCTCCTTCCACTGCCAGGCCCTCCATGGGCAGCACATCCACCAGGAATGCTGCCCATGGGACTCCCACACCCAGCCCAGCTTCCTGAAGCATTAGGGCACCAGGAGCACCATGAGGTGCCGAATCCAAGGTGTAAAAGGCAAAGCTGTGGATGGAGTCAGGATATGGGCAGACCCAGTGCCAGCAAATGAGTCCAGGGCTGGCATGGGCAGGAATTCCCTGGGGAAGGGCTCCTGAGCCAGCGATGCCACAGGTGGCTGGTTTGCAGGTCCCACTCCTCCCGGAAAACCAAAAGGCCTTCCAACTCTCCCTGCAATGGAAAAGCCTCTGGAACGTGAGCCCAGAAAGTAAACAGGTTTCTGGCCAGTGCAGGGGCTGTTGGCTGATAACTGGGGGCCCTTTGTGTCCTTTTTGGGATGGACACTCCAGCCTCACCTGAAGCAGCTGCCAAAGGTGGCACCGGCCGTTGCATTCCGGCACACCCTGGAGAGCTGCCCTCCCTTCACTGTGTGCTGGGGAGGAGCCATTCCCCAGGTGCTGCTGGAGGTGACCTCAAAACTCCTGCCCTGATAATGGAAACAAATCACTGTCTGGGAAAGAGGGCGTGAGCGAGCAGGGATTTTCCAGGGGAAGAGGGTTGTGCTTGTGTGGGGTGAGTCACGGGGCTGGAGGGGCCGGACTGGCGACATATGGTGTGACTTTTGGGGTTGTGCTGAGCAGGGCCAGGAGTTGGATCCGGTGATCTTTGTGGGTCCCTTCCAACTTCAGGATATTCTATGATTCCATGACTCAGAGAGCAGGATGCTCCAGTGCTGCGCCGGGACAGGGCGAGGCTCCCAGCAGGACCAGCTCCGGACATGCAGTCAGTGACTCCTCTGGGTGTCACCACACCCCTCCCTGTGGGGGGGGCCCCAGTGCCAGCCCTGGGGCTGCCAAACCCCACCTGTCCCTGCACTGGAGCACAGAGCCCTCAGACACAGTGGCCACGGGGACATCTCGAGGCATTTCCATGCCTGTTTCCCATCCCTACACTGGGTGGTTCCTCCCTTCCTTCCCGCTCGGGCAGATCACCGCGAGCCGAGGGTGGTGTACGACAAAAATAGAGCTTTATTTGGGGACAGGTGCAATCGGAGCTGGGTCCTTCAGCCCCAGCATGGAGACACGAGTGTGGCAATGGCCCCCAAGGCCCTCGGCGGTGCCAGGGCACAGAGGGCTGTCCCTTTGCCACGGTGTGTGCTGTGCCACAGCCCAGCACCGTCCCACACCTCAGCCTGGCACCACCCTGGAGCGATGGCGGGCGGTCTGGGCTGTCCCTGTCCCCTCCGCCGGGCTCTCGCTATCTCTGCCACAGATACCAGTTTGTGCCAGCCTCGGCACGCTGGGTGGGATGGGGACAGGGCCGGAGCTATGGGGACTGGAAGGGCACAGTTGGGACAAAGGTGAACTGGCAGCACCACCGGCAGCCCCATGGGATTGTCACGACACGGTGGGGATGGGGACAGGGGAGGGGACACGCACACACCCTGTCCTGAGCATCCTGTTCAGCCACGAGAACAGTGTGTACACACAGCCAGGGTCCACTCCAGCCAGCAGAGCTCAGTAGTGGCACACACACACGTGCACACACACACATGTGCACACACATGCACAGAAACACACAGACAGACACAGTTCCATTTCCCCAGGCGGGACAGCAGGCAGATGCTCCAAGTCCTGTATCGAGAGTCGTGTATCAACAGCCACGTCCCTGAGTGCTCCCAGCCTATGTGTGCACACGGGGACACACGTGTGGAGCCAGAGCACATAGCGGCACACATATACACACACAGATACCTGCACAGAGCCTGTGTGCACACCTGTACCTGCCTGACCCCAAGCTGTGCACACCAGCACACGTGCCACACGCACACAGAGGAGTGCACACACTCACATATGTACAGTCTGTGCCAATACACACATGCACAAGACCTGCTTGCACATGCAGAGCCTTCACACAACAGATGTGTACCCAGCAACACACGTGTGCTCCCAGAGCTGTGCACACCAGCACGCACCTGTGCACAATGCCTTGCACATCAGTAGGGATGTGCAGTGCACAGCACTGTGCACCTCAGCACACGTGTGCACACAGAGCTGTGCACTGTCACATGTGCATACAGAGCCATGCACACTGACACACGTGTGCACAGCACCGTGCACCTCAGCACACGTGTACACAGAGCTGTGCAAACCAACAAACGTATATGTAGCCATGCACACCAACACGTGTGCACAGCACTGTGCACCTCAGCACACGTGTGCACAGAGCTGTGCATGCAAGCACACCCATGTGCACAGAGCCACACACGCTGGCACATACATGTGCACAGCACTGTGTACAACAGCACACACATGTCCAGAGCTGTGTACACCACACACACATGTGCAGAGTCATACACTAGCACACATGTGTGCACACCAGCAAACACGTGCTCACAGAGCTGTGCAAACTGCCACAGGTGCATGCACAAAGCTGTGCAAACCAGCAAACACACATGCACAGAGCCACACATGGGCGCACACACAGGCACAGCACTGTGCACCTCAGCACACAGGTGGGCACACAGAGCCAGGCACACCAGCAAACCCATGTGCTCAGTGTGTCACACACTGGCAGACACATGCACAGTCACACCCATGCGCAGTGTCACACACACTGGCACACACACGTGCCCAGCACCACACCCCTCAGCACACACACGTGTTCGCTGAGCTCCCCAGCCCCCCTGCCCCCGCACAAAGCCTCCCTCGCCCCTGCTCCACCCTCAGAGCCCTACTCATGACGTGGGTGCCTCCGTGGCGCCCGCAGGGGCCAGCATGCAGCCAGGAGCTGGGGCTGGTGGTACAGCACCATCCCCGCCAGCGTCAGCGCCACGCCGGCGTAGCCCAGCGCGCCCAGCCGTGTGCCGAACAGCAGGCGGGACAGCAGCAGGTTGCCCACCACGGTGAGGCTGCCCAGGAGGTGCAGCGTGAGGGCGGAGGTGAGGGACAGGAGGCAGGACGTGGCCAGGTTGTAGAGGACGGAGCCCAGGCAGCTGAGCAGGATGCAGCCCCAGAGCGCGGCATCAGGGCGCAGCACCCCCTGCCACGAGGGGCCCAGCTCCAGCGCCACAGCCGCCCCAAACAGCAGCACGAAGCTGGGCAGGGATGTCAGGCCGAGCAGGGACAGTGCATCCAGATGGTCCTCCTGCAGCAGCACACCTGGGGGGACAGGGTACAGTCAGGGGGACTTGTGGGACAATTCAGGGGGACACCCAGCACCCACAGGGGGAGACCCAGCACCTGCAGCGGCACCCACCCAGCTGGGACACCCAGCACCTACAGGGGCAGTAACCCAGGGGAACACTCAGAACCCACAGGGACACACAGATGGGAACACCCACCAATATGGGTCCCTGCTTGCTGCCCAAGTGCTTAAGAAACCCCAAATGTCACTGGGAAAGGGGAAAGGGAGGGGACAGTCCCTTCAGTGGGCAGGGGGGTGTCCCCCCTTCCTTGGGGGGTGTCCCCCACTTTGAGGGTTCCCTGGTTTGGAGGTGCCCTGTTTCAGGAGACTCCCCAGCTCAGAACTCCCCCATTTTTGGGATTCCCTGATTTTAGGGGGTGCCTTGGTTCAGTGTCTGGGTTCAGGGGTGTCCTGGTTTGGGGGTCAGGGTGCCACAGAACAGGGTTGGACAGGGCAGCTTCCCCAGCCTGTTTTGGAGCATTGTCCCCACGTCCCCCCTCTGGGTCATCCGGGGACAGTGAGGACAGCAGGCACGACAGGGCTGGCTGCCACACACAGACATGCACAGGGGGCAGTGCTGTGTCCAGGGGGGACAGAACAGCCCCCAGCCTCCCCAGGGCCACTGATCATGTCCCGTGGGGGTGACAAGGGGACAGGGCAGTGCCATGATGGGCAGGGGTGTCCCTTGGGGGGGCACAGCACCTTGGTATAGCTGCAGGAACCTCGGGGAGGGCACAGGGCCCCACAGCAGAGCCCGTCCCTGCAGTGCCCTGAGTCACAGGCTCCAGAGGAAACGCTCCCTTCCCAGCCAAAAACATCCTGGCTGGCTCCTCACTGCCACTTGCCAAGGACACCATGGCCTGGGTGGCACTGGAGTCCCTGGGAATGGGGGACTCACAGGGGCCCAGAGCCCACAGTGCTGGCAGGGAGCCCATGGGAACAGGGTAGGCGGAGTGTCCTTGTGCCCCCCCCCCCCCCCCCCCCCCCCCCCCCGAGCCCCAGGATCTGGGACAGTGTCACTAGGAGCTAGCAGTGCCAGGGGATACTGCAGGGACACCAATGGTGTCATCACCGAAGTCAAACTGCGGTCACATCACCTCAGGAACAGGATGTATGACACAGCCCCAAGGGGGCAAGGGTGGCACTGGAGTAGCACTGGGCAAGGGGTGTCTCTGGGGTGACAACAGGATGGCACCAAGGCCAAGGAGGACAGCACGTGGCACTGGGACTTGGATGGCATGGGACTGGCACTGGGGCGGGGGTGACACTGGGGGCCAGAGTGCCACCAGGGCTGGGGTGACAATGGAGTGGCACTGGGGCCAGGGTGGGCAGGGACTGTCACCAGCACGGGGATGGCACTGGGGGGACACCAGTGACAGGGTGGGGCTTGGGTGGCACTGGGGCTGGGGTGACATTAGGATGACATCCAGTACAGGGTGGGCAGCATGAGTGAGCATGGAGCGTCCCCAGCCCCACGGTGACACTGGGGTGCCACCAGCCCCCCCCCGCGCCCCAGGTGCCGCGCCAGAGGACGCACATGCAGGACAGTGACAGGGTCAGGTGGCACTTACTCTGCTGGATGGACTTGAGGGCACGGAGCACGGTGGCGGCCAGCAGGAAGCCGCAGCCGGGCTGGGAGAAGCGGAGCCCGCCGGCGATGCTGCAGGCGGCCCCGGCACACACCGGGCCCATGGCCCAGCACTGCAGCGGGTGCGGCCGCCGGCCCCCCAGCACCCCCAGCACCAGCGTCACCAGCGGCGTGGTGGTGGCCACGGCCTGGGCCACGTCCAGCTGCACATAGCTCAGGCCCAGGTTGCCCAGAGCCACGCTGGTGCAGAAGGTGAGGCTGAGCAGGTAGATGCGGGCGCGGGGCCGCGGGGAGCGGGCACCCCGCGCCCAGCCCAGCGGGTACCCCACGGCCACCCCCGACAGCATGTGCAGCGAGGAGAGCAGCAGCGGGTATCGGAACCCGTGCGCCGCGAAGATCCACTTGTTGAGGCCGGCCATGGTGGTGCCGGTGCCCAGCCAGGCCAGCACGCTCAGGGTCAGCGGCAGCGCCGTGCCCGGCGGGGGAGGCCGCCCCCCGTCTGCCTGCCCCGGGTCGGGCTTCCAGGGCCGGAGGGTCCCCTCGCCCGCCGTGCTCATCGCGGCCTCATCGCCCCGCCGCGACCGCGGGCACATGGGCACCGGCCCCGCTGCCTCGGGCCGCCCCTCGCCGCTCTGCCCCGTCCTCCCGCGCCGCGCCGAGAGCCGCCGCACCCGGGCAGCGGTGGCGGTGACTGGTCGCTCCGGCGGTGGCGGTGTCGCTGTCGGCGGTGTCCCCGCGCCCGGGGGCGGTGGCGGAGCTCAGCCCCGCGGTGCCGGGGCCATACGCTGGGAGGAAGCGGCGGCAGGGAAGCAGCCCAAAGTTTGGTGATGGCGAGAGCGGAGGGCGGAGGCTCCTCCCCGTGAAGGCCCCGCGCGTCACGGCCGCCGGGCGGGGTTCGGGGGCACTGGGGGACCGCGGGCACGCCCAGCGATCCGCCCGGTGCGGCGGGGCCCACCCTCAGCCCCGCCAAGACAGCACAGTGCCCCCCCCGGGCCCCGCCACTGCCCCCGCCGCCCTCAAGGAGCGAGCGCCATCGCTCCCCCCGCCCCGCCCGCCCGGGAGCGTCACCGGCATCGCCCCTGAGCACGAATCGCGCCGACACCCCCGGCCCCGCCACTGCCCCCGGTCCCGCTCGCTGCCGCTGCCCTGCCGTCATCTGGGGGCTGGGTTAAAGCCCGGGGGTGCCCCTCGAGCTGGGTATGGCACTGGGGGACCTGGGGGCTCAGTGGGGCGGGCGAGGGCCCCCTCAAGCCGTTACAGAGGAGGATGATCCCAGCTGGCGGCTTTCTGAGCATGAGCAGCGCTGACTCGGACTCCCCAAATCTTTGCATATCCCAAAAATGCTTTGGACACCCCAAAACCGGCTTCTCCCAGCACCTGCCTGCCCCATCCCTGCGACTGACCGGGACCAGAGGAGCTGCCGGTCCAGGTGCTCCCATCCAACAGCATCCGTAGGACAAGGCACATTGTGTCCCCCTCCTCTTCCCCCTCCCCCCGGCGGATTTGGGGTGCTGGCCCATGGAAAGCAGGAGACATGAAGCAGGTCCAGTGCCCACAGTGGCGGTTTCATTGTCATTGCCTCCCACCCACTACCACTCGCTGAGGCGCAGGATGAGAGTCTCCCCATCGTGGGGAATGTAGTCAGCGATACCTGCAGAGGGAGGGACAGTGACCCCGGGTGAGACTGGGGGCCCCAGGGGCCGTGGGGACTGCCTGGGAACCCCACTGCCTCCCCAGGGACCCCCACCCATCACTCACTCATCAGCAGGGGTGTGCTGGGGGCTGTCAGGAGCTGCCAGTAGTTCCGCTTCTCCTGCCGCGCCTCCAGCCCCAACACCTGGGTCAGGTAGGGGCCCTGGGGGGTGTCCTGGGTGTCAAACCTGGTGGGTGGCAGAGGGCAGTAAGGGGGGTGAGTGTCCAGCCCTGGCACTGCTGGCAGTGGGACAGGGCAGCTCCCAGGGGAGCCAGGCAGTGGGAACCAGGGTGAGCCCATGGTGTGGGCACAGGACACGTGGCCACCCCAGTGCGACCCCAGAGGACCCCAGGTGAGTCACATACTTGAAGTGGGGTTCCTGTGCAGTGGCCGCCCAGAGCACGTCCAGCAGGGAGGCGGCGGCGGGCATGGACACCCGCCGGTCATAGAGCTGGAGCTCGAAACACCAGGGCTGGGCACACTCCACCACCAGCCGCACTGTTTTCTTCCCTGGCACCTCAGTCGGGGGCTCCACATCGAGGGGTGCAAGTGTGTCTGTGAGAAGCCACCACAGCACTGATGGACACCCGGCCACTACCGTGGTGGCACCAGCACCAACCCCGTCCTGGCTGCCCCCGGCTCGTACCCAACTCCTCCTGGCAGCTCATGGAGGCGATGTCCAGGTAGGAGTGGCCATGCAGCACTGGCAGCACCTGGGCCATGGTGGCAGCCGTGCCAAAGGCATTCAAGTTCTCCAGCAGTGCAGCCATGGCCTGGCTGTACGCTGGCTCAGTGTGGCACATGCCTGTGGCCAGGAACACCTGGAGCAGGAGAGGGTGGTGGAGCAGCAAGAAGAGGGAGGTGGTTGGGTACCTGGGCACTGCAGGGCTGAGCATCACCTGCCCTGGGGCAGCTGCCTCTGCCCAGGCACCACCATCTGCATCTGTACCTGCACCCACACTCCGTATCTGCTCCCACACTCCACATCTGCACCTGTCTACACCCTCACCTACACCTATCTGCATCTGCACCCCACATCTGCACCCGTACTTTTATCTGCACCCATGCCTGCTCCTGTGCCCACATCCACACCTGCACCCAAATCTGCATCTACACCCACATCTGCACCTGCACCCACTTATGCACCCAAATCTTCATCTACACCCACATCTTCACCACATCTGCACCCACAGCTATACCTGCACCCACATCAGCACACACATCAGCACCTGCAGTCCCACCTCCCCTTGCCCATTCCTGCTCCCATCCCAGAAGTCCCCTCAGGTGACACCCACCTGCAGGACCCAGGGGGTGCTGTAGATGTTGCCGATGATGCCCTCGGGTCCCTGAGCCTGGGCCATGCTCCTGCTCACCTTGTGCACAGTGGCCCGGAGCTCGGCTGCCAGCCCGGCCCCCACCAGCCTCCTGCGCTCCAGGCAGGTGAAGGCCAGTGCCAGCATGGCCTCCGTGTCTGCAGGGACACTGTGGGGTCACCTGGGCTCACCCCCTGCCGGGTGCCCCCGCCTGTGCCCACGGGCCCTTACCCACGGCGCTGTGCCCGAGCCGGCCGTGGTGCTGTGCCTCCAGGAGCCGGCGGATCACCTCCTCCCGCACCCGCTTGTGGTGCGCACACAGCGCCAGCACACCCAGCCCGTACTGGTAGTAACTGGTGAGGGGGTGGCCGTGCCGCCGGGAGCCTGGGAACGAGGGGGGGTGTCACCGGGGTGAGCAAGGTCCCACTCTGTGGGTGCCCAGGTGGGTGGTCACCCCGTGGGGACACTCACCCCTCCAGTCCTCCTCCAGGTAGTACTTGAGCCACGTCACCAGTGCCCGGTGGGGTTTGGGTAGGGGACAGGTGGCCCTTAGGCCCAGCAGGTACAGCGCCAGCCGCCCCGTCTGCGGCCGCTCCGTGCCCCTGCAAGGCACCAGGCACTTCCCAGGACACCACCGAGGGTATCACCCTGTCCCGGGGCTCCCAGGACTCCGCTGGCGGTGTCACCCTGCCCTCAGGGCACCTCCCAGGACCCCACCGGGAGTGTCACCCTGCCCTCAGGGCACCCCGTGTCCCCCCAGGACACCACACGTACGTGCTGAGCTCAGCGTCCTGCTCGGGGTAGCCATGGGCCTGCACGCTCCTGCGGGGACTTGGGGTCAGTGTGTGGGACAGGGCCGTCCCCAAAGGCCCGTGGGGGCCCTGGTGTCCCCATGGGGGTCCCAGTGTCCCACTCAGTGTCCCACCTGCCATAGGGGTGCTGGAAGGCACGGTGCAGCCTCTCCAGGTAGTGCTGCTCCAGCCGCAGGTCGTGCTCCCGGCCCAGGCGCAGCCCCAGGTACACGGCAGGGTCGGGGTCCCGCGTGGGGTCCCCCGCCAGCCCCAGCAGCTGTGCACTCAGCGCCCGCACGGCCCCTGCCGGCCCCGGGGGGATCTCTGCCCACAACCCCCGGGGAGGAAGCGCAGGTCAGGGGGCACAGGGGGGTGAGACCATCCCCCATGGCATCTGCAGCCCCCTACAGCTCTGTGGGGATGGAGCCCCAGCACCCAGCCCTGCCGTGCACCCAACACCCTCTGTGTGCCCCCTCAAACCCCAAAACCTCGAGATGTCCCACAATCAAAGAGGGAGAAACGAAGGAGAGAGCCTGGCACAGCCCTCCTCCCTGACACCCCTCAGTGACACCCCTGTCCCAGTGTCCCTGTGGGACCCCCGGGGGGTGGGTAACGGCTGGCTCTGGGCAAAGGAAGGGGCTGCAGGAATCAGGCTCATGGGGGGAGCTGAGCCCTGGAAAATTCATCCCCGAGGGATTTCACGAGGCCCCCGGGACTGGGGAGCAGGGCTGGTGTACAGGGTGGGGTCTGTCACCCCAGCTCTGCCCCTCAAGGACCCCCCGGGCCCATGGGGGTCCCGGGCAGGTCGGGGGTCCCGGGGCCGAACTCACCGCAGCGCTGGGCAGGCAGGACCGCGGGCGGCAGCAGCAGGACGAGCAGCAGCCACATGCTGGAGAGGGACAGAGGGTGGCACGGGGGGGACACGGCACTGTCAAACGCCCGGGAGCGGCAGGATGAGCCCGGGCGGGACCGGGACAGCACGGGAAGGTGGGGCGGGAGGCCGTTTCCGCACGTCGGGGCCGAGTCAGCACAAACGGGGCAGAACTTTGGCTGGGACGCGCCGGGGGGAGAGGGGGCATCACGGGGACTGTGCTGGGTCACCCTGCCCTGGGTCACCCTGCCCCGAGCTGCCCAAAAATACAGGCATGAAATCCCACAAATCCGGTGCCTCTGAAAACGAGAATCCACTGCTTGCTTCCAACCGTGATTTAATTGAGAAAACGAGAATTAATCAGCCCCATCACAGAGCCGGGGGCGCGGAGGGGGGCAGGCCGAGCCCCAAAAAGTAACTCCCTAAAGCCGGGGGGTCCCGAGCCCCAAAAGGTAAAACCCCAGAGCCGGGACTGGGGGGACCGGCCTGGGGAACCCCTGCCCCCACACCCCCCTGAGCATTGCGGGGAGGTGGGGGGGGAGAGAGGAGGGGCGAGTTCGGGGGCCACGGCACCCCCGGGCACGGCGGGGCTCTGGGGGGGGATGGGGCGGCGCCCCCGGCATTGGGGGGGGTGAACCCCCCAGGGCCCCTCCAAACTCACGGGGGACGGGGCTGTGGGGGCTCGGGGTGGCAGTGCCGCAGCCTCGGGGGCTGTTGGGGGGCCCGGGACCCCCAGGCCGGGGCAGGGACCCCCATCCGCGCTCCCGGCGTGGGAGCGGGACCCCCCAGTATATCCCGACATACCCCGCGCGGGAGGACCGGCCTGCCTCGGTATATCCCAGCATTCCCCGCTCCTCAGGCCCCCGCACCGCAGCGCTCTGGGCTGCCGCCGCCCGCGCCGCTCGTTCCGCCCGCGCCGCTCGTTCCGCCCGCGCCGCTCGCGGTGTTCGGCGCTGTCCCCGCTGTCCCCGCTGTCCCCGCTGTCCCCGCTGTCCCCGTGCCCGGCGCGGGCGGCTCCGGTGTGCGCAGGCGCGGCGCGGGCAGCCCGGGGTCCTGCGGCGGCGGGAGCGCGTGGCTCGGCGGGGACATGGGGGGAGTGGAGAAAAAGAAGGTACTGGCACCCCTGACCCGAGCCTGTCCCCTCCCCAAACTGTCCCCTTCCTGTCCCATCCCTCCGGGGCTGCGCCCACACCCCCGGGGCCCGTGCCCGCCCCTCCGGTGCCCTCCGACGTGTCGTGTCCCTCCTCCCCTCCGGTGCCGGTGTCCCCTGTCCCCCCTCCGCCCGCCGTGACCCCCGGTCGGTGCTGGCTGCCCCACTCGTTCCTCTCGCTATCCGTGCCCGGCGGTCTCTCTCAGCCTCTATCCCATCCCATTCTCGGGCCCCGTTTCCCTCCCGCTCCACCCCCGGTGGTCCTGTTTCCCCCCCCCCCGGTTTCGGGGGTCTCCTCACCTTCCCCTCGGTCTCCCCGGAGTACGAGCGCGGAGCTGCCACCAACTACATCACCCGCAACCGGGCGCGGAAGAAGCTGCAGCTGAGCCTGCCCGACTTCAGGTGCGCCTGGGACCCGCAAACTCCCCCTGCAGGGACCCCAAACCCTATGAACTCACCCCCCTCCTGGGGACCCCGAGGCCCCAGAATCCCCCCTCACTCCCCTCCAGACCCCCTGGACACCCACCCCCACCACCCCAAACCTTCTGAGCTCCCCCCAGGGCCCCTTGATGACCCCCCTGGGACCCCCAGGCCCTTCCCGGAGCAGCAGTGGGAGATGGAGCCTGTGGTGGGTGTGCGGGATGGCCCTGGGACCCCCTGAACCCCCTCTAGGAGGTGGCCCTTGGGGTGTCCCTGTCCCTTGGAAGCGGGATGGATTGTCCTGTGTGTCCCAAGATTTCAGGTGTCAAGTTTGGGGCTTCCCCACCACCAAGAGCAGGGTGTGGGGTGTCCCAGGGATGCTGTGTCCCCATGTCAGAGCCATGTCCCCTCCCCAGGCGCCTCTGCATCCTCAAGGGGATCTACCCCCATGAGCCCAAGCACAAGAAGAAGGTGAACAAGGGTTCCACAGCCCCCAGGACCTTCTACCTGCTCAAAGACATCAAATTTCTGCTCCATGAGCCCATTGTCAACAAATTCCGGGAATACAAGGTGATTGTCCTACCCCTGGGGCTGCTGGGGCTGGTCCTGGAGCACCCAGGAGCACCCACTACCCCATCCCCACAGGTTTTTGTGCGGAAACTCCGGAAGGCGTATGGGAAGAGTGAGTGGAGCACCGTGGAACGGCTGAAGGACAACAAACCCACCTACAAACTCGACCACATCGTGAAGGAGAGGTGAGGAGAGTTCTGGCAGAGCCATGTGGAGCCCACCTGGAGCTCAGTGTATTCAGCTCTGGGACCCCCAGCATAGGAAGGACGTGGAGCTGCTGGAGAGAGTCCAGAGGAGGCCACGGAGATGCTCCCAGGGCTGGAGCCCCTCTGCTCTGGAGCCAGGC
>JAWWLV010000038.1:1060913-1071953 GCA_035041135.1 Platyrinchus mystaceus
GGATCTCAGGAAAAGGTTCTTCCCCCAGAGGGTGGTTGGCACTGAACAGGCTCCCCAGGGCAGTGGGCACAGCCCCAGCGCTGCCAGAGCTCCAGGGGGTTTTGGACAACGCTCTCGGGAACAGGATGGGATTGTTGGGGTGTCTGTGCAGGGCCAGGGCTTGGACTGATTATCCTGTGACCTTCCTCCCCATGTGGATGGGATAGGCCCCTGTCCCTGAAGAGAGGGTCCTTTATCCACATGTCCTCCCCCTCCCTGTGTGCCTACAGCACCCCACAGATGTGGATTACCGGGTCATGGCCACTTTCACCGAGTTCTACACCACCCTCCTGGGCTTTGTCAACTTCCGCCTCTACCACTCCCTCAACCTGCTCTACCCCCCCAAGGTGAGGCCCTGGGGTGACTGCTGGGGCCACCCCTGGGGTGGTGCAGGGGGGGATATTTGGGGTCTCTGGGTTTGGGAGCTGCTTTCCCACCTCTCTTCCTCCCCAGATTGACAGCCAGGCTGATGCTGAGCTGAAGCCCACAGAGGGCAAGGAGTATGCCATGGATTCAGAGAGCTATCTGGAGGTGAGGAACACTGCTGGCACCATGGGACTGAGGGCTGGAGGAGGCTGATCCCAAACTCCTTGTCCCTGTAGGGAGGATCTGGGCTTGGCATCGGGCTCCACCGGCCTCCCCCTGTTTGGCAGAGGACCCTCCAGAGCCCCATGCTGGGGTCTGTCCATGGAGGGGGCTGAATTCTGTCCAGTCCCTGGGTCTTTTGGCTCTGAGAAATCCCTTTCCTGCATGGCACTGCCCCTTTTCCTACCCCCTGGATGTGACTCCATCTCCTCCCACTACAGAGGCTGTCAGCTCTGAGCTCCAGCCTGGCCCGAGTAGTGGCACCAACCCACGAGGATGAGGTGGAGATGGACGAGTTCCCAGTGGAGGGGGTAAGAGCCCAGTGGGGGGGCTCATGCCTGCCTGTCCTGTGCCCAGGCAAAGGCTGGCAGGGCCAACGAGTTACTGGGAGTCTGGGGACAGCACCTGAGACCTCCCACTTGCTGAGTGGGCTTGGCAGGGGCTGCTGGGGAGGAGGCTGAGGGCTTTGCTCCGAGCAGGAGACAGCAGAGCAGATGGATGCCAAGAAGAAGGAGCAGGAGGCCCTGGAGAAGCACAAGAAGCTGTTTGAGGGGCTGCGCTTCTTTCTCAACAGGGAGGTGCCTCGGGAGCCTCTGGCCTTTGTTATCCGGTGCGTGGGGGATGTGACACCCTGGGCAGCCCTGGCCTCCCACAGGCCCTCTGCCAGGACTTTTGGGCCCACCCTGCCCAGTGTCCCACGGGTGAGGTGATCCTGAGGATCCCACCCACCTGCCTGACTCCTTGGTGGGCTTTAATGGCAGGAGCTTTGGTGGCCAGGTCTCCTGGGACAAGTCCCTGTGCATCGGGGCCACCTACGATTCCACTGACCCCTCCATCACCCACCACATCATTGACCGGCCCCGTGTGGAGAAGCAGGTGGTTGGCAGGTGGGTGAGCCGGGGACCTGTCCCCAGAACGGCCACAGGAGCCACCCCAGAGCTGTCCCACGGGCTCCAGAGCCTGAGGTGGGGTCCCTCTGGCTCCCCAGGTACTACCTGCAGCCTCAGTGGGTGTTTGACTCAGTCAATGCCAAGCTGTGCCTGCCAGTGGCCGATTACTTCCCGGGTGTCCTGCTTCCTCCGCACTTGTCACCCTTCGTGACGGAGCAGGAGGGCGACTACATCCCTCCGGAGAAGCTGAAGCTGCTGGCCCTGCAACGGGGAGAGAACCCAGGTGATGGGAGCCAAGGAGGAGTATCAGAGCCAGGCAGGTACCAGCACCTGCTCTGGGGCTTCTCAAGGGTAACCATGGTCTCTCCTTGTAGATGAGGAGAGTGAGGAAGAGGAAGAAGAGGAGGAGGAGGAAGAGGAGGATGACAATGAGAAAGAAGAGGAGGAGGAAGATGAGTCTGAAAAGGAAGAGGAGATGAAATTAAAGAAGATGGAAGAGCAGAAGACTCAGAGCAACAAGGTGGGTGCCCAGCAGTGGGGTGGGTGTCCCGGGAGAAGGCGGGTGGGCACTGCCCTTGCTGAGGCTCTGCTTACTGTGGGGTGTTCTTGTCCTGGGACTGCTAGGGCACTCACAGAATCCTGGAATGGTTTGGGCTGGGACACACATTAAAGCTCATCTCATTCCACCCCCACCATGGGCAGGGACACCTTCCACTAGCCCAGATTGGTCCAAGCCCCATCCAACCTGACCTGGAATATTTCCAGGGATGCTTCGGGCCCCATGTTCATGAGCTGCAGCTCCCACCCACACTTAGGACCTGCTCAGGTCCAGAGGGAGCTGCAGCTGTTCCGCAGCCCCCAGTGAATGGGCTGGAAATGGGGGTGGTGAGTTCCTGGGATCTGGGTTCCTGAGCTCTTGCTCCCACAGGCGCTTCCCGTGAAGGTTACAGCAGGGAAGGTGCGGGTGGAGGACAAGCAGCGCCTGGAGCAGGAGCAGCAGAGTGAGGAGAAGCGCCTGGCCATCATGATGATGAAGAAGAGGGAGAAATACCTCTACAAAAAGATCATGTTCGGCAAGAAGCGCAAAGTCCGCGAGGTATGAACTCTGTGGGACAGGACCTCTCACCAGCATCCTGGGATGGGCTCTTCCCAAATCTCCTTGTTCCTTCCTCCCTGTACCTAGAGAAGGTGTTGAGGGCAGGTGGGCAGGGGTGAGGCTCTACCAGCCCCTTCCCCAGCACCCCCAGGCTGCCCCATGGCAGGGCAGAGTTCCTCGTGCTCCCTTGGGGCCATGCCTTGTGGCCGCTCTCCGTGCCCTACACCTGATCCTGGTGCCATGGGATCCATCCCCGCCTACGGCTGGAGGTTTGGTGGGACTGAGGGTCTGCGGGTGGGTCTGCTCTGACTGGGGGTCTCTCCACAGGCCAACAAACTGGCTGCGAAGAGGAAAGCCCATGACACGGCCCTCAGGGAGGAGAAGAAGAAGAGCAAGAAGGCACAGTGAGCATGATGGGACATGGGGCTCCCAGAGGGGGCCGGAGGATGGTTTTCCACTGCTGATTTTGGGTGGAAAACCCTCGGCTTTGCTCCTGGGACAGAAATGCTGCATTGAAACGTTTCCCATCTGAAAATACACCTCCTGCTGTGTCTCTCCCATGGCTCCCTCCATGGAATCCGTGTCACAAAGGACTGTCCTCTCCATGCTAGGGACACCTCTGTGTGAGGAAGAGGTCATGGAGAGTTCCAGGCTCTGGAATGTTCCTTATGGATTTGCACAGCCCTGGGTGCCAGATCCAGACTCCCTTGGGCAGAGGAGTGCAGAGCCCAGAGTGCTCCCCAGTATCCACATAGAATACCATATTCCCTTATATTTTTATTTTTAAATAAAGGTGATGCTTTCCTGGTGGTGTTTGTTGTCTGTTCCCTCTGCCTGGGCACGGGGGAGGCTCCTCATCCTGCTTCTGGGATGTGTGTGGGGCTGATGAGGATGCACGAGGAGCTGCCATGGCCAATGCCAGGGCTGCCAACACTCCCAGCATCAGCACCACCATCCCTGACTCGTGTTTTTTCCTCCCAAAACACCTTGGAGACACCTTTTCCTGTGCTGTGGTAGCTCATGGGATTTATGGGGACACCTTTGTCCCTGGGTGTGGAGAAGGCTCTGTCACCCCATGGGGATTTTCGGAGGACACACTCTGGCACTGCTGAGGGGACATGGGTGGCCCGTGGGGTCATGGCAGTGCTGCCAGTCCAGGGGTGACATTTCCCAGCAGTGAGTGAGCTCAGACAGGGAATGGTGGGAAATGCCCAGCTTGTGGAATTTAGGTTTCTTTTCCTAGATTTTTTTCTTTATAATTTTTATTTTTCTTTTTTCCCCTTTTTTCTTTATTTGAATTTATTTCTTTGCTTTTTCCCTTTTTTATTCCTTTTTTCCTTTTCTTCCCCCCCCTTTTAATTTTCCCCCACTTTCTTCCCTTTTTTCCCCCTTTGCATTTCCCCCCATTTTCTTCCCTTTTCTTTCCCTTTTTCCTTTTCATTGTCCTTAGTTCTCCTTGGCTTTCCTATTTTCCCCTTTTGCCCTTTTTTAATTTTTTTCCTGATTTTTCCTTTTATTTTTTCTTTTTATTTTTTTTATTTTTCCCCTTCCCCCACATTCCTCCCTCCTCTTTTTTCCCCTTCCTTTCATTCCTTTTAGTGGTTTTTTCCTTTTTTTTTTTTTCTATTTACCCTTCTTTTTCCTTTTTTTCCTTTTTTTTTTTTTTTACTTCAGGGAGCTGGAAGGATTTTCCTTTTTTTCTTTTTTCCCCCTTCCCCTCTCCCCAGAGGAGGATCAAGACCTGGGGTGCCCCCAGGACCAGGGCTCCCCCTCAGGGTCGGAGACCTGGAATGGGGTCCCCAAGCCTGGGAGCCCCTGGACAGCCAGTCCCAGACCTCACTCCCAAACAGCGGCCCCAGGCCCTCGATCCCGAACACCCGTTCCAGGCTGTCCCTCTGGGTCCTTGCTCCCAAACACCTGTTCCAGGCCCTCACTCCCAACAGTGGCTCCAGGCCCTTGCTGCCAAACACCGGTTCTGGGCCCTCACTCCTGACACTGGCTCCAAACACCAGTTCCAGGCCCTCACTCCAAACGCTGGCTCCAGGCCTTTGCTCCCAAATAGCCATTCCGGGCCCTCACTCCAAACACCGGCTCCAGGCCCAAGGGCACTGGGCAGGGCTGGCACTGGCCCTGGCCAGGTGGCCACAAACCAGTCAGGCCACTTGAGTCGTGACAGGCCTCTCTGGTGATAAAGGCACTGAAACCACACTCTGCCAGCAGTGCCACCTTGTCCCTGTGCTCCTCCACCCCATCCCTCAGGATCCACAGCTCCGGTGGGCACAGCTTTCAGTGTGAGTACCTGCTTTGTACCCCAAAACCCGGGTTGGGGGGATGGGGGACAGGGGTGGGGGATGCGGTGTTGGAGCCCTCATGGGGATGGTTACGCACCATGGGATGTGGGAGATGGGTTGTTGTGGCTTCCCAACTTGGTCACATCCGTCCTGAGGCCTCCAGCATCCTGTTGTTGGGCTGCCACATCCCAACCACTGCCTTTCTTTTCTGGCTGGAAACCTTGCCCAACCATCCCCCAAAATAGGGGAAATCTGGAAGCCCTTCACAGCCCATCCCCCAAAAAAGGCAGAACCTGGAAACCCTTCATGACCCATCTCCAAAAAAGGGGGGAACCTGGAAATCCTTCATAACCAATCCCCCCCAAAAAGGGGAAACCTGGAAACCCATCCCCCAAAATGGGGGAAACGTGGAATCTCTTTGCAACCCATTTCAAAAAAGAGGGGGAAACCTGGATTTAAGAGAGGTGCGCCGCAGAGATGGGGTGGGATCACTCCTTGCCCCCTCACAACTGGTTCCAAGGTGAATCCTGATCCCATCCTGGCACCAGCCTCTGCCTCCCCCGGGGGGTCAGGCACATCCCAGCATTGATTGAGCCCACTTGTCTTCATCTGTTCTCTTGCAATGATGATGATGACAATCATGGTGATGTTGATGATGATATGATGACGATGACAAAGCTATTCTAGATTTTCCCGTTCCTGGGGGATTGCGCAGGTTATCCGTGGGGTGGGAACTGATCCTGCCAATGCTGGGCAGGATGGGGCAGCTGTCAGGGATGGGGCAAGAGCTGCCAAGTCACTGCAGGATGACCCCCCCCCAGATCCTGTGGGAAGGAGCCCTGAACTCCAAACTCCTCTGACAGGGATGGTGGGTCCCGGACATGGCCGAGAGGTGCCCTGAGGTGCTGGATGCCAGCATGGTCACCCCTCACTTGGGGGCCCAAGACCATCACCCCCTTTGGTGACAGAGACTTGGATCTGAGGGCAGCAGGAAGAGCAAAGGCCGGATCCAGGAGAACAAGGGCCCCTTTTCCACCCATGCACGTGTGGGGTGGTGAAGCAGGGATGGGGCTGAGCCTTCCTGTTGCAGCTGGGACACCTGCTCACCGCCCCAGACACCCACCCAGCCCCTGGGCATCCACTCAACCAGTGTGATCAGGGGAAGGTGGAAAGGCTGGTGACACTGCGATGCTTCTGCAGTTATTGGGCTGAGCTCAGGGACATAGGAATATTGCTGCCATCAAGGCCATAAAACTATGGAGATACAGCCGCAGGGAGGGAGGGCTGTGGGAGAATGAAGAGGAGCAGACGGTGCATGGCCAGAGCGCCCCAGGGAGCAGGCGGCTGGGTGAGCTCCGGCTGCAGAAGGTGACAGCCCGGCCATGAGCTGCCCCGCGGGACGAGGAGGAGGCCGGTGGCGACAGGTGGGTGCCACTGCCCAGGGACAGCCATCGTCACCCAGCGAGTGGGGCCAAGCCGAGTTGGGGGCTGGCGGTGGCGCGGAGCCGAGGGGCCGGCTCAGGTCCCGTGGGGACAATGACCCCGTTGAGGCCGCGGGCGCAGATGGAGACAAATGTCCCCGTTGTTCCCGGCGCGGGCTGAATGGCTCCTCTGTGCCCTGGCAGTGGGTGGGGAGCCGGGCGGCTCGGGGTGGCCGCGGGCACTCAGGGCCAGCCCCGGGGAGCCGGGCAGTGCCCAGCCGCAGCCCCGGGTCCCTCCGCCAGCCACTCCCTCTCCGTTCCCTTTCCCCCTTCCCAGGCCGGCGAGCCAAGGCCGGGATCCAGGCGATGCCATAAGCACAGCGGTGGAGTGGGGAGGCTTTGGAAAGGCCGGCGTTTGCGGGGAGCTGCCCTGGAAGAGCTTATTCCATGTCGGAGCAGCATCGGCACCCCCGCCCCGTGCCACCCGCTCCCCCAGCACCCCGGCCAGCCCAGGACAGGACAGGGACAGCCCACCGCCAGCGGCACAGGCAGAGGAAAAGGTGATGGATACTGAGGGCCCAGTGGGATGCTTGGGAGCTCGTGGGGTGCTTGAAGGGTGGCAGAATGGTTTAGGGGACAGCAGGATGCTTGGGGTGTTGTTGGGTTGCTTGGGGGGCAGAGGGATGCTTGACAGGGTGTTGGGATGTTTGGAGGGTTTTGGGGTGCTGGGGGGGCCTTGGGATGCTTGGGAAGCAGCTCTATGGAGCAGGGATGGGGGTGTGGGGCTGGATGTTTGCACCCATGAGAGTGTGCAAGGAGAACAATGCGGTAGGAAGCACCGTGCCTGTGTGGAACGGGGCCTGCCAAAAATGGAGTATACATAGATTTGTGGGATCAGGAGGAGCAAACAGCAGGTGGGTATGCCTTATGTATGGCAGATTATAGGGGTTTGGCCCTAAAAAGAGTGGATCCAATAGGGAAAACCCAAAAGCAAGCTCTGAGATGCCCCCGGGGAGCTGGGAAGCTGCTGGGACAATGAGATTGGGATGCAGAGCTGCAGGGCCTGGCCTGTCCCAGGGGTCACTGGTGAGGACATCATTGGTTCAGCCGTGTCCTCCAGCTGGGAATTTCAGCCGCTGGCGTTGCGGCCGCCCTGCATCCGTGGGAGCCCCAGGAACATGCCTGGTGCACCATGTTCCCCTGCAAGAGTTCAGTGCCTCAGCAGCTTATTAATAATTAAACTTCTCATTGAAGGCAAAGTAAATAGAGAGGTTGGGCTGAAAAGTGTTTGCCAGAACCACTCCTGGGAGCCAGGAAGGGTGGAGGGAAGCATCCCCCTGGCATTCCAGAGCGCTGGGATGGGGTGCTGTGTGGGCCTGGGGCGCTGGTGGGGTCCCATTGGCTCTATCAGGATCCATTGGCACCCATCTGGACTGATTGGGATCCATTGGCACCCATCAGGGGGTTCACGGTGCAATCTCACTCACTTCCCTGGGATCGGTGCCAGTGCTGGTGATCCTTAGGGTGCAGCTCTGCTCCCATCCGGCAGCACCCACAAAACTGGGTGTCCTCCCCAGCTCTCTCCAGTGGCTTCTCCAGGTGGTGCCGGGTGGTGACCGTGGTGGGATCACAGCCACGGTATAAAACCAAATTCCAGCTGCTCCCAGGCACGTGGAGCCCTCCAGCACTAACACCGACGCGGTGATCTTGGGGTATGGCCAGAGCCATCTGCTCCCCCAGCAGTGACACCACAAATTCCCCGGAAAACCACTCGGGAAGAGGCTGGATACACCAGCCCTGCCTGACCCAGTGGTCCCTGCTGCAGGGCAAGGTGGCGGGGAGGCTTTGGATGAGCTTTTCGGGTGCCCCCGGTGCCCTCCTCCCGGCTCCCCCCCTTCCGCGGCGCTGTGCCCAGTGCCGGCCGCAGCCCGGGGCTCCGGTTGCATTTTCCATTCATTATTCATTGAGCTGGAAATCTCAGCAGCACAAGGCGATCCGACCCGGGGGGGCCGGGCAGGGGAGCGGCGGGAGCAGCGGCACCCCGGGATCTCCGAGCTCCGGGTAACTCTGGGGGGTCCGCGGGGCGTTCGCTGCGGGAGGCTCTGGGGATGTCGAGGTGTGATCCGCGGCTCTTCCCAGCGGGATTTCGTCCCGCCGGATTATTCGCTGGAGGTTTCAGGTGCTGAGGGGGTGATGTGTGGCGGGGAGGGGGGTCGGTGAGTTGTTTCGGGGGTGTTACTCGGTGGGAGCGCGGCAGTTTTGGCTGAAGGATTCGGGAGCGATTCGGAGCCGCGGGAGCAGCGGCAACAGCGGGATCTCGGTCCGGAGATGCTGCTCCCGCCGCTAATTGGGGGTGCGGAGTCGGGGGGCTCTGCCCCCAGCTCGGGGCGCTCCCGGGCTGGGGGCTCAGCCCGCAGTCCCCCACAGCGGGGGCCGCGGTCGCGGGTGTCCGTGTCCCCGTGTCCTGCCGTAGGGGACGGCCCTGCTGCAATGCGGTGTCACAGCTGACCGTGACCCTCCGTTGTCCCGCCTGCGGCGGTGAAGGGAGAGGGACGGGGGGGAGTGCTAGGGAGGGGCGCCTGTGGTGAGGGCTGTGTGTGTGTATGAACATGCTTTGGGGGGTGTGCGCACATGTGTGTGTGTACAAACATGCATTGGGGTGTGTATGAACAGGCACTGATGTGTGTGCACGTGTGTGCGTATGAACATGCATTGGTGTGTGTCCTCGTGTACATGTGAGCACACATGAGAGCTGTGGTGTATGTGTGCCCCTGTGTGTGCAGCAGTGTGCATGTACGTGTGTGTGTGTGTGTCCTTGGGGGGATTCATGGGTTCATGTGTGTCTGTGTATGTCTGTGTGTGTATCTGGATGCATGAACGTGCACAGGTGTATGCCCTTGTGTGTGCATGCACATGCATGCACATGCAGAGATATGTCCCTGTGGCCGTGTGTCCATGTGTGTGCCTGTGTGTGCCTGCACACACATGAACATGCACAGATGTCTGCCCTTGTGTGTGTCTGTGTGTGCCTGCACATGCATTAACATGCCCAGATGTGTGCCCCGTGTGTGCCCCTGTGTATATATTTGTGATCTTGTCTGTGCCCTTGGAGAGGATTCATGAGCGCATCCGTGTGTCCATGTGTGTGCATCTGTGTGTGCCTGCACACGCATGAACATGCACAGATGTGTGTGTGCCCCTGTACGCACACATGTGAGCATGTCTATGCCCTTGGGGGGATTCATGAGTGCACCATGTGTACGTGTGTGTATCTGTGTGTGCATGTACATGCACAAACATGCACAGATATGCACCCCTGTGTGTGCACACACAGATGTGAACGTGCACAGGTGTGTGTCCATGCCTCTGTGTGTGCATGTGTGAGCATGTCTGTGCCCTTGGGAGGGATTCATGAGTGCATCTGTGTGTGTACGTGTGTGTCTGCACATGCATGAACATGCACAGGAATGTGCCCCTGTGTGCACATACACGTGAACATGCTCAGGTGTGTGTGTGTTCTGGTGTGTGTGTCCCTGTGTGTCCATGCACACACCTGAACATGCTCAGGTGTGTGTGTGTCCCTATGTATGCACGTGTCCCAGTGTGTCCATACATACACATGGGTGAATGTCTGTGCAGGTGTGTGCACGTGCCTGCTGGCACATATGTGTGTGTGTGTGTGTGTGTGTTTGGAGGGTGCTATCCTGCCCCACACCCCTCTGTCCCCAGATCAGTGTCCTCAGCCCCCCCAGGGCCAGCCCAGGTGTGGTGCCATGGCCAGAGGGGCCCCCTGAGCCCCCATTGGTGCTGGAGGGGCTGAAGAGGCTGCACAGCCACAGTAGGTGGTTACAGCAGCACCCAAAACCTCCCGAGCTGCTGCAGCTCCTGCTCCAGCCCGGATATTTTCCTGGGAGAATGGATCCCAGCACCCTTGTGAAGCTCCTGCTGATGCTGGTGATCTCCTGGCTGAGGATCCTCACTCTGCTGTTGGGCTGTCCGTGGCCCAGCTCGCCATTGTCTCACTCCCAGCCCTGCAGCCTCTCCCACTGCTCCAGCATCGGGCCTGGGAATCACTCAGGCCAAAGGTCATCTGAGCAGGCAGAGCTGCTAGGCTTGGGCCATGAATCTGCTGCGCCAGTGGCTGGGACACACCTGGAGCCAGTGCTTTCTGGGACTTGTCATGCCCGTGAGATGCATGTGTCTCTTCACACCCTCCCCAGCTGCCAATGACACTTCTTTCTTGCTGCAGGTGACCAGGATGCTGTGCCATGGGAAGCCCTGGAGATCCATGTGCAAGGGGCTGGTCCTGGGGACCCTCCTGACCAGCTTCATGTTGCTGCTCTACTCCTACGCTGGCCCCCCACTGCAAGTCAGCATGACTGAGTGAGTCTGGGGTCCCTGCATGTCCCTCCACAGCTTGGGAACCCCCAGCTGGAGACAGTCCTGGGGTTTTCCAGGCTCTGGTGGCTTCACAACAAGATGTCCCCTTCCCTCTGGAGGCTGTGCCCTGTCCCAAGGGTTAGGGGGGAGGTGGATCCCACCTCTGTGAGGGGCTGGGGATGCTCATTCCAGACACACTTGCTGCTCCTGGGTGAAAAGAGAAGGGAAGAGGGAAGAGGGGAGGGAAGGGGGAAGAAAAGGGGTATGGGGAGAGGATGGGGATGATGATGAAGGATGGGCATGATGATGAAGGATGGGGAGAGGAGAGGAGAGGAGAG
>JAWWLV010000038.1:1072053-1084148 GCA_035041135.1 Platyrinchus mystaceus
AGGAGAGGAGAGGAGAGGAGAGGAGAGGAGAGGAGAGGAGAGGAGAGGAGAGGAGAGGAGAGGAGAGGAGAGGAGATAGGAGTAAAGTCTTAGGTTCTTTCACTGCTAGCTCTGCAGGGCTCAGCTCCCATGATTCCTGTCATCAAATTTATCTCAAGGTCATAAACAAGATCCATGTGCCTCATAATCCTGGTGCAGACTGGTGCTGTTGTGCTGTCTCATGGGATTGTTATCAAGATCATCTTGAGGAGTTCTTTAAGGGCATCCAAAGCCACTCGAGACTGTGGACTCTGTTCCCTGTCCTGGGCAGCTCACACAACACCCCTCATGTCCTCCCATGCTCCCCTAGGGCCTGTGAGCTCATCTGTGGGGCCAGGCTCTGGAACTGTTTCCCTCTTTGATGGGGGCTGGGTCCTCCATGGATCCCACAAGGGGTTCATGACTCCTTCAAGGGCTTGAGAGCTCCCAGACCTCTTCCTTGACAGTTTCCAGACCTCCTCCATGGGTCCCATAAGGGCTTCAGAGCTCTCAGACCCCATAAGAATGTTATCAGGTCCTCTCCATGGAGTCACAGCCATGGAAAGCTCCCCTTGATGCACTTCTTGGCACCAGGACCACCACGGACGTGCCCGTGGGGAGGGGAGTGGACCTCCTGCTCAGGGTGCTCTGGTGCTGGTGAGGGCTGACCACAACAACACATCCTCAGTGGCTCGAGTTGTCCAGGGGTGAATGAGGGTGGTTTGGTGGCTCAGAGATGCATCTGATATTGGGCATTTCTTTCCCTGCCTTTTTCCCTCTCCCTTCTTCTTTCCCCCTTCTTTCCTCCCCTTTTTTTCCCTTTCCTGTTGGGTGGGTGCCCTGATCCCACCGGGCACATGGCTGAGGGCGAAGGGGCTCTGCCCAAAGCTGGACTTGTCTCCCAGGTTCAGCAGCCATTCCAAGGTCCAGCACTCATTCTTATTTCCAGCACCCATCCCCAGACCCAGCTCCTCCAGGACAGAATATGCCAGACCCTCCAGAGTGGTGGGACAGCACTGGCCGAGCCGCCCTCATCTCACCACAGTCCTGTCTCTTCTACCCCCAGGATCCCTGTCCCTTCCTCCTGCTCCTCCCGCCTGTCCCCCGCCAGGGCTCCGGCGGTGTCCAACGGCACAGGGAGCCCCTCAGGATGGAGCTGCCGGCCCAAGCTCAATGTCATGTTCATGAAGACCCACAAGACCGCCAGCAGCACCATCCTCAACATCCTCTTCCGCTTCGGGGAGAAGCATCACTTGAAATTTGCCTTCCCCAACGGCCGCAACGACTTCTACTACCCGTCGTTCTTCGAGCGCAGCCAAGTGCAGCACTACCGGCCCGGCCGGTGCTTCAACATCATCTGCAACCACATGCGCTTCCACTACGAGGAGGTGCGCGAGCTGCTGCCGCCCGACGCCACCTTCGTGACGGTGCTGCGGGACCCCGCCCACCTCTTCGAGTCCTCCTTCCACTACTTCGGGCCCGTCATCCCCCTCACCTGGAAGATAACGGGGGAGGATAAACTGGCTGAGTTCCTGCGGAACCCCCGGCACTACTATGACCCCAATGGGTTCAACGCTCACTACCTCCAAAACCTCCTCTTCTTCGACTTTGGCTACGACAACACCATGGATGCGGGCAGCCCACTGGTGGAGGAGCACATCCGCGAGATCGACCGCCGCTTCCACCTCGTCATGTTGCTCGAGTACTTCGACGAGTCGCTGGTGCTGCTGAAGGACCTGCTGTGCTGGCAGCTGGAGGATGTCCTCTACTTCAAGCTCAATGCCCGCAAGGGCTCCACTGTGTCCCAGCTGACCCCTGAGCTCTATGAGCAGGCGACCACCTGGAACCTCATCGATGCCAAGCTCTACCGCTATTTCAATGCCACCTTCTGGCGTAAGGTGGAGGCCTACGGGAGGGAGAGGATGGCCAAGGACGTGGCCAAGCTGCAGAGGGAGAACGAGAAGATGACGAGCATCTGCATCGACGGGGGTCACGCTGTGGATGCCAGTGCCATCCAAGAGTCCTCCATGCAGCCCTGGCAGCCCCTGGGGGAGAAGACCATCCTGGGGTACAACTTGAAGAAGAAGATCAACAAGAAGCACCAGAAGCTGTGCCGCAAGATGCTGACACCCGAAATCCAGTACCTGACTGACCTGGGGGCCAACCTCTGGATCACCAAGCTATGGAGTTATGTGCGAGACTTCCTCCAGTGGTAGGGGCTGGCGGGTGCTGCGCTCCCCCTGGGGAAGAACCAGGTGCTTTTGTTTTTCTTACTCATGGTTCTTATGGTTTGGAACTGGCTGGAGGCTCCAGCGCCCAGGAACTTTTTGGGGGACCCTCCACCACCTTCCCACAGAGCCCCAGCTTGGGCTGGAGACTGGAGACTCTGCCTCCACCCGCAGGGTCAAGGATTGAGGGTTCAGCGGTGGTGTTTTCCTGCAGGATCCACTTCTTCCTTCCCCACAGAAAGGCTGGAGAAGGTATTTGTGAAGGACATGGCCCTGTCACAGCAGGAGCAGGACATCCATCCATCACCACCTTGCTGGGGGCAGCCCACTGTGGGCAGGGACGTGCTGGGACAGCAGTGGCAGAGGGTCCCCCTTGCCCAGGGTGGGTAGAACTGCCCGCAGGGAACCCAACCCTCCAGGGGCTCCTCAAATCACCCCTTTGAGCCCTGGTTTTTGGGTGCTGGAGTGTTGGAGCCTGCTGCCCATGGGTGTGATGAGTGCAGCACGTTCTCAGCCCATCCACAGCCATCACTCCATGGCAGGCTATGATCCAGAGCCACCTGGAGCCATCTGGAGATTGGAAAACCCACCCCAAAAGCCCCGGCATTTATCAACAGGTCCCTGTGGGCAAAGGGCACCCCCTCCCCAGCCCCCATCATCCCAGTTAGAGGGCCCTGTGGCCCTGGTCCCCACAGGGGACATCCCAGAAGGCCGGTGAGGTCTGGTGAGAACTGGTGTGGGGAGGAGATGGGGAGCGGGATGTGGTGGGCGCTGTCCCTGTGATGCCATCCTGGGCATGGTGGGGATGCCAAGGACAGGATGTGTCCCCACCCTGCCTTGGGGACAGACCTCGTGTGTCCCAGCTGGGCTGGATGACCTTGGCGACACCATGTCCTGCCAAGAGTGGCCCTGGCCAGGCATGGAGGTGGCACCAGTGGCTGAGCCTCCCCCGCAGCAAAGGGACCCCCCTGGCTCCCAACCCGTGTTTGGCTCCTTCCGTAAAGGAATAAAAAAAAAAATTCTACTTTTGTAAGATAATTGTGTATTTGGCAGTTTTTAATGCAGGGATGGGCCAGCCGGTCTCCAGCCATCTCCTTCTCCAGGATGGGTTGGATGGGGTGGGGATGTCCCAGTGAGAGGCCACAATGTGTGGCCACAGCAGGATGCTCTGCCAGTCCCTGCTGCTCCTGGGGGGTCGATCCAGCTCCCATCAGCCCTGGGGGTGGGGAGACCTGTGTCCCCTGGGTAGTGCTGAGAAACGAGACCCCCAGAGCAAGGGGGACACCTGGGTCTGTCCCTGCTGTCCCTGCTGTCCCTGCCGGGTGCTGGGGGCATTCCCAGGGTGTGCAGGTGGGACCAAGAAGGTCTGCTGGCTTTATGGGGACCCTGAACCACGGGACAGCCATCACAGGTGACACAAGTCACTCAGGCCACCGTGTCCCAACTCTGCATCCCATTTCAGGGGTGGCCATGGAGGGGGGCATCAGCCACCACTGCTGCCACCAACTCAACTGTGTGTGACACTGCCCACAGACACAGGGACGGGCACCGAGGACATCTCACAGAGGTCCACAGGTGTCTCCCATGACATCCTGAGGTCTCCTGCTGGCACCAGGGACCAAATCCCACCTTGGCCACTGGTTGCCTCTGAAGATGTGGGGTGGACAATCCCCATCCCAGGCAGGTTAGCTGCAGAGCCCACCAGGGGTGATGTCCCCATGGGGACATGCTCCATATCCCTCTGTGCCCAGGCCACCAGCTCAGCCCACACAGAGGAGCTGTGGTGGGGTGGGGTTTTGGGGCTGTGGTAGGGTGTTGGGGACACCTGAAAAAGGCAGGACACAGGGACATGTGTGTCTGTCCTGGTTGGGTCCAAAGTGCTGCTCCCAGATGGGCTCCCTGTCCTGGAGAGTTGAGAGCAGGATCATGATGGGACAAGGATGGGGCACTGAGGACTGGGACTCTGTGGTGGGACTGGGATCATCCATGGGATCATGACAATGGAGGGATCAAAACTGTGGCAGGGCTAGAACCACATGTAGGACCATGGAGATGGGACCAGGAACATCCATGGGACCAAGGCTGAGTGATGGGATCAGACCATGTGGTGAACTGGGACCAGGGCAAACTGGTTGAACCAGCACCATGTCCAGGACTAAAACTACATGGTGGGACCAGCACCATGCACAGGACCAGGACTAACTGGGGATGGGACAATGTGGTGAGATCTGAACCTTCCTGAGGACCAGGACCACAACTACATGCTGGAACCTGCACCACGCACAGGAATGGGACTGATTGGTGGATATGGGACCAGGACTAACTGGTGGGTATGGGGCCATGCTCAGGACCATCTGCAGGATCAGTCTGAGTGGTGGGAGTGGGACTGTGGGACAGAACAGGGACTGGGCAATGGGCACAGACCCTTGTGGTGAGACTGGGATGGTATGAGGGGTGGGACCATCCCCAGGTGTGAGGCTGCTGCTGACTGCAGAGAGGGTCAACAAAGCCCCCAAACCCATCAGTGCCATCTGGGGCCCATTGGCACCCAGCCATGGTCCTTAAAGACCCCCAGGTGGGGGGGTGGGGGGTGCTGCTCACGGAGGATGGAGTTGTGCTGGTCGGTGCTGGTGTGTGGGGCTGTGCTTGGGGTGGCAGGTGAGTGGGGCTGGGAACCCCCTTGGTCAGGTTGTACTGGGAAAGGTGGGTGGTGGGTGCCCTTGGCTTTGCCCTGTGCTAGTCACCTGGACCCGCTGATGCAGGTTGTCTTGGTAGAGAGGAGCCTTCCTGAGGTGACCCCAAGCTTTGGGGATGTGTGGTTGGGGCAAGGGGGCTGCCAGGAGCTCCCTCACGTCCCAGCAAGTCTGGGAGGCTTGGGGAGGGTAGCAGAGGCACTGGTGAGGTCTGTGGCTGCTGGCAGTGGTCTCCCCACCCCATGAGCAGCTCCTGGGCTGTCCCCAGCCCTGGTCAGGTGCTGGGAATGCTCCCAGTGCAGCAGTTCCTGCCTGGGGATGGAGGAGCCCCTGATGTGCTCTGGGGTGCTCTCTCCAGCTTTGTGCTGCTGTCACCTGCCCCCCATGAATCCTGGGGACACCTGAGGACCTGGATGTCCCTGCTCTGTCTGGGACATGCTGCTACTGGCTCAGCCCTCCCCTTGCTGCAGGGACCACTGTGGCTCCAGATGCCTCAGAGCCCCCCAGTCACATGGTGACAGCTCCGGTGGTGTCCTCAGACATGGGGACAGAGGAGGTTCCTGCTCACCTCAGCTCTGAGGAGCCCATCATGAACTTCACCCTGAGGCTTCTGGATGGTGAGTGCTCAGGGGGTGTTGCAGGACAATTTTTGGGGGGAGACCATGGGATGGGTCTGGCCAAGACCCCTGGGCTCAACCAGCAGCACCCACTGGGTTCTCCTGGCCGGTCCCAGCACTAGGACCACCAGGAGAAGGTGGCTGTCACTGCAGGGCTCGTCCCTGGTCTTGTGGAGGGCATAGGGCTTTGGATGGTGGGACTTTGAGATGTTCCTAATCCTGGGTCTGATACAACAATGGGATTTTGGGGGTCAGATCTGACCCTGAAGGGGCCTGACATGGTCTCTCTCAGCTCTGTGGGGGGGTCCAGGAAGGTGCTGCAGCTCTGGAGAGCAGGGGAGCCAGGCTGGGGGCACAGAGCCAGGACAGCTCTTGGCTTCCAGGGATGGGATGGGCTCTGAAATGGGGGAGCTGCAAGGATGGAAGCCAAGACACTGGTGGGTGGTGGTCTGGGATGTGTCTGGTGGGACAGGTTTGGGGATGTCACACTGAACCCACACTTTCCCTCAGGGGACCCCAGTGCCACGGGGCAGCCACGGGTGCTCAGTCCCAGCTCTGTCATCCATCTGGAAGCCAGTGTCCGCTTCAGTCCCAGCTTCTCCATGAAGATCCATGTGGACCAGTGCTATGGGACCATCGTGGAGCAGCCAGGCCACTCCAGGAGGGTCTTCATGGTGGTGAACAGTCAGGGGTCAGTGCTGGTGGGGTGGGAAGTAGGGACCCCTTCTCCAGGCACCCTGTGGTCCTGCAGGACCTCCTGATGGGGGGGGGTTGTCCAGGGCCTGGAGACAGCCTGGGAATGTCCCTGTGTCGTTCTCCTGCCACAGGTGCCTGCATGGGGAGAAGGTGGAAAGTGTGTCTGTCCAGCACTGGAGAGGGGGGTCTGCCCTCCAACTCTCCATCCTGGTCCCCACACTGGAGGGTGAGCCTGAGGAGGAGAAGGTGAGGTCAGGGAGACACCCTTGGTGGTGGGATGGAGGTCCCATGGAGGGGGATGACCTGAGGGTCCCAAAGTACTGTCCCTGCTGGGGCATCCTGGTCCCTGCTGGGGTGGTCTCAGCCCCAGGGGGTTGGGTGGGAGGAAAGCAGGATCCTTGAGGAAGGAGGAACATGGTGGGATGGAGGTCCCATGGAGAAGGATGTGTGGGGCTCCCAAAGCACTGTCCCTCCTGGGGCATCCAGCTCCTTTCTGGGGCATCCAACTGGGGTGGTCTCAGCTCCCCAGGGTTGGAGGGGAGGAGAGCAGGGTGTCCAAGGAAGGACACAGCAGGGGGTTGTCCTGGCAGGTCTACGTGCACTGCCTGCTGACAGCGTGGGGACAAGGACACACCACCACGTCCTGCTTCTACAGCCACACCATGGCCAGGTAAGCTGGGTGCTGGTGCTCTGGGACATGAACACTCATGGGTGTGTTGGAAGCAGAATCCATTGGTCATGGGGACCCACCTGGGGGGCAACCAGGTCACTCCACTGCAGGCTGGATGCCACCTCTTCTCTGAGGTCAGCTGATGGCACCACCACAGGTCAAGCACCCTCATGGTGCAGATGAACTTGGGAGGTGTTTGGAGTCACCTGGAGGACACCTCCTCTGGGGTGGCATCATGTGGGTCTTGTGCTGGAGCATGGGGATCCCTAGACCCACCCCCCCAGCTCTGTCCTCTCCTCTCCCAGCTGGCACAATGCAGAGAACCCTTCCCAGAGTGCCCAGTGCCACTGTTGTGACACCAGCTGTCCCCATGGTGACACCCTCCCAGGACACTTTCCAGGTACCGGGGGTGGGACACGGTGGCCCCACACTGTTCTGGGGTCTTGTGCAATGCTCCTGGACCTCAGATGGGCTGTATTGGCCATGTCCTCCCACAGCATTCCTGTGCGAGGGGACACTCCACTGGGAGACAGTTGGACCAGTGCTGGTGCAGAAGGAGAAGGTGCCATGGTACGAAGGTGAGGGACACCCCAACCCTCTCCCATGTCCCCAAACCTCCCTCCCCAAGTGCTGGATCACCCAGTGACCCCCCCACTGGTGTGTTTTTTGCTGTCCCCAGGGCCATGCCACACCATGAAGAGGTTCCTGCTGGCCAGGCTGGCCCTGGTGGGCAGTGCTGTGGTGGTGGTCACCATGGTGGGGGGGCTGCTGAGGCTGGCCCTGACCACTTGGTGCCTGGGCACACAGCGGCAGGGACAGCGGCCACCGAGGCAGAGGTGTCCCTTCCAGGCTGAGCTGCAGAGCGTGGTGGGGGCCCTGGTCCTCAGGGAGACAGGGAAATGGGGTGAGGTGGGACCAGACCCCCTCACTCCACAATAAATGTGGCTTTGTTTTCTCTACAGCCCCTCCTGGTGGCAGTGTGTGGATGCCACATGGGATGGGGACATGCCACTACACTGACAAGCCACATCTCCTCCAGGTTCCTCTGGGTACCTGGAGATATGACTTCCAGGCATGGTGGCACAGTCCCAGGCTGTGGTGCTGGAGCTGGGGGGATTTTGGGTCCCTGGAGACCATGGACGTGGTGGCAGCTCCTTGGGGTGACAGTCTGCAGGATGTCCCATGAGGCCGTGGAGAGATGGAGGGGCTCCATGGTGGGGCCACCACCAGGGCTGCTCTGGGCAGGTAGAGACCCCCTATCCCAGGGTGGAGACCCCCAGGAGGGGTTGGGTCCCAGCCAGACCCACATGTCCCCCCAGGAGGGGACATGGCTCCAGCCCAGCTGTGGTGGCACCTGAGCATCACCCACCAGGGCTCACGTTTGAAATGGTTTATTAGGACCAGTGCGGGGCAGGGTGGCTGCTCCGGGGTCGTCACCAGAGCGAGGGGTCACAGTAGGTGGGTCACAGCAGTGCCTCGGTTTCCCCAGCATGTGCAGGGCTGGAGGAGCTCAGTGGGGTGTCGGGGGCTCTCCTGGTGTCCCATAAAGCTTGCGGAGGCTGGAATCCATCAGGAAATCCACAGTCCTGCAGCAGGAGAGGGGACCGGGAGTCTCAGGGGGGTCCCTGCAGTACTGGATGTGATGGGGGATGGGTGGGGCTGTCCCTAATGACCCCAAGACACCAGCCCCACCAAAACAAGGCTTAGCACAGCTTCAGTGTGTTAATCCCAGCTCAGCTCTGGATAATCCCTATCCTGACAGGGACATGTCCTCGCTGGACCCCAGCAAAGCCCTTCTGGGGTGGAGACACCCCCCCCCCCCCCCCCACCCCATGCTCCCAGGCCCAAGCCCACACTGAGATGAGTCACATTCCATCCCTTGGATGCAGGAATGGGGTGGTGGCACCTGCTCCCCCCCCGCCCAGGGGTGTCCCCATTACCTGTCGATGGGAGTGATGATGAGGGGGATGGCCGCCAGCCCCAGGGCGGTGGTGGCCCAGCGGCGCAGGGGCAGGGGCCAGCGGGTCAGGGTCCCCAGCAGGGCCAGCGAGGCGGCACAGAGCCGGTTGATGGTGAAGCCGGGGATGGCCACCGAGGCCAGGCCCTGCCACACGAAGGTGTCCACCACGGCCACCCCCACCCGCGTGGGGTCCTGTGCGTGGGCCTGGGGGAACACGGGGGTCAGTGGGATGGGTGAGGGTGGGTGTGTGGGTGGGTGGGGAGGGGTTGGCACTCACGGTGGCAGCTCTCTGGCCCTTGTCAATGGCGTCGGCGGTTACGTAGGCGGTGGCCACGCCGTAGCTGGCCCACACCACCGGCACCGGCACCAGTGCGCGGAACGACTCGCCCACCTCGTTGGCATAACCTGGGGGGCACGAGGGGGGTCAGCACGGACAGGGACAGGCTGTGTACCCATGTCACCACCCCAGAGCGTCCCTGTATCCTCCCTGGGTGTTCCCGTGTCACTATGAGTAGGTGTGGATCCTGCACAGTGGGGTTTGGAGCAGCTGAGTCTCCTTGGACCCCACTGCCACCAGACAACTGGGCTGGGGGTGACCAGTGATGGTGCCCAGAGGCCAATGCCAGTACCGGTGCCTGTGACTGGTGCCCAGTGCTGGTACCAGTGCCCAGTGGCAGTAATGGTGTGTGACTGGTACCCAGTGCCAGTACTGCTGTCTGTGACTGGTGCCCAGTGGCAGTATTGGTGTCTGTGACTAGTGCCCACTTCTGGTATCAGTGTCTACGACCAGTGTCCAGTGATGGTAACAGGGTTCTGGTCCGCAGTGTCTGTGGATGGTGCTGGTGGATGGTCCCACTGCCCAGTACAGGTGCTGGTGTGCAGCGCAAGTAACAATGACGGGTATCTGGTGCCAGTGCCAGGTTGTGGTGCTGCTCAGCAGTGCTGGTACCCAGTGTGCAGAGCCAGTGCTCAGTGCCAGGGTGTAGTGCTGATACCTGGTACCCTGGGTCAGTGCTGAGGGTCAGTGCCCCATGCAGTGCCTAGTACATGGTGCTGAGTGTCAGTGCTCAGTTTCTGGTGTGGTGCCCAGTGCTGGTACCCAACACAGTGCCCAGTACACCTGGTGTGGTGCCTGGTATCTGTGCTGCATGTCTGTCAGTGCCCCACGCTGTGCCCAGTAACCAACATCAGTGCCTGATTCCTGCTGTCAGTGCCCAACACCTGATGTCAGTAGCTAGTGACAGTGACCATTTCCCAGGGCCCTGTGACAGCAGCTGACAGCCAGTGCCCAGTGCCAGGACCCCATACTCACTGTCAGTGCCCCCTGCCTCCTGTGCTGGCACCCGATGTCAGGGCCTGGTTTCCAGTGTCAGTGCCCAGCGCCATTACTCAGGACCCTGTGTCAGTTCCCGGTGTCAGTGCCTGCTGCTGGTGCCCTGTGACAATACCCTGTACCCAATGGCAGTACCCAGGACTAGTTCCTGCCGTTGTGCCCAGTGCTGGTGCTGGGTATCAGTGCCCTGTTTCCCGTGTCAGTGCCTGGTTCCCCGTTCTGGTACCCAGTGCCAGTGCCCAGAGTCAGTGCTCAGTTCCCGGCATTCCTGCAGCTCCTGGTGCTGGTATCCAGTCTCAGCCCGCAGTTCCCGGTGTCAGTGCCTGGTTCCCTGTGCCAGTGCCCGGTGCCGGTACCCAGTTACCGATGTCAGTGTTCAATGTCAGTGCCCCGTTTCCAGGTCAGTGCCCAGTTGCCGGTATCAGTGCCCGGCTCCCAGTGTCATACTCAATGTCAGTGCCCGATTCCCTGTGTCAGTGTCCCGTTCCTGGTGTCAGTGCCCGGTTCCCGATGCCATACTCAATGTCAATGCCCAATTCCCGCTGTAAGTGCCCCGCTCCTGGTGTCACTGCCCTGTTCCCGGAGTTCCCACAGTTGCCGGTGCCGGTCCCCAGTGCCTGCGGGTGTCCGGTGTCCCCCCCGTGCCTGTCGGTGCCCGGTGTCCCGGAGCTCACCCAGGTATCGGACCCACGTCTCCCGGTACAGGTCCGGCTCCGCCGCCCCCATGGCGCGCGCCACTCCCGCCTCATGCCCCGCCCCCTGCGCGCCCCGCCCCCTACGTCACCAAACCCTGCCACTCTAGGAACGTCATCAAGCCCCGCCCCGCTGGGCCGCGAGAGGGAGGTGGAGGCGGGGTCTGATGTGCACGTGACCGGCGGTCACGTGGAGGGGGGACGAGGCAGTTATAGGGTCGGGGCAGCATTTATGGGGGTGTAGCAGGGGCAGTTCTGGGATTGGGGTGGTAATTCTGGGCCTGGGAGGCAGCAGGGGCAGTTATGGGTTTAGGGGGCAGTTCTCGGGCTGGGAGGTTTGTTATGGGACCGGGGTCGGGCAGCAGGGTCAGTTGTGGGGTTGGTGGTTGGTTATGGGGAAGTTCTGGTGCAGGTGGGCAGCAGGGGCAGATCTGGGGCTCGGGGCAGCTGTGAGCCTGGAGTGGCAGATTTGGGGCTGGGGCGGTAGTTCTGGGCCCGAGGGCCACAAACTGGAGCAGACCCCACTCAGTCCGTCCCTTTACTCCCCACCCCAGGCAGCAGCAGCAGTAGGTGGGCGCAGGACCCACATAAGGCACAGAGATGGGGGAGGGGCTGTGGGCGCTCGGCCCCCTCCGGCCCCGCTCAGCCCCCGCCTCAGTCCGTCAGCTCCGGGGTTCAGCCCCTGCTCCGTCCTCCTCCGGGGGGGCTCCCGGCCATCCTGGGGGCCCGGTGGGGGGTCTATGGGCTGTGGTTCAGGGACACCTCGCCCAGCCGGTCCCCCAGCTGCTGGATCTGCTGTGCCGAGGCGGTGTCGGGCAGCAGCACCTCCACGGTGTAGCTCACCTTCTTGGAGTGGAGGAAGCTGTACGTGTTGTCGAACCGCAGCACGTCTGGGGGAGGGACGGGACGGGGGGTCAGGGACAGGGGGCGAGTATCCCGGGGATCAGGGACACAGGGGAAGCACCCCCCCCCCCGAGGGTCAGGGACGAGGGGGGAGCACCCCGGGGCTCAGGGACACAGAGAACACCCCGAGGTCAGGGACACGGGGGAAGCACTCTTCGGGGGTCATGGATATGGAAGGAACACCCTGGAGGTCAGGGAGATGGGGGGAGTACTCTGGGGTCAGGGACGTGGGGGGCAGCACCCTGGGGGATCAGGGAGATGGGGGGAGCACCCTGGGGGATCAGG
>JAWWLV010000038.1:1084248-1099683 GCA_035041135.1 Platyrinchus mystaceus
GCACCCACAAGGGTCAGGGACATGGGGAGCACCTCGGTGGATCCCTCCAGCACCTCAGGGGTCAGGGACACAAGGGAAGTACCCCGAGGGTCAGGGACACCGGGGGAGCATCCCGGGGCCGGGGTCACTCACAGATGCCGGGCGTGGAGCAGGTGAGGGATCCGTCCTCAGGCACCATGTGGGCGTTGTAGCGCTGGCTGGGGAGCACCTCGGTCATGTCGCCCGCCCGCTGCCGCTCCCCGATCTTGGTCTTCATGTACACCCCGAAACCCACGTCGGCGCCCTCTGAGCGGAACTGCCACCTGCGCCGGGCACGGGGAACCTGCAGTGGGCTGGGGGCACCACCGGCTGTCACCCCCTCCCCGCACTGCGGCACGGATCCCCGCTCACCTGAGCACGCAGCCGGGGAAGAGGATCTCGTACTCCACCTGGTGGGAAGACCCCCGGTTGACCACCACCGAGTGCTCGTACTGCTGCGCCAGCTGGTCCCGCACGTAGTAGCTCTGTGGCACGTCCCCCCCGTAGTTGATCTGGGATGGGAGGAAGGATGTGGGCATGGGGGAACCAGCTGGCACCTCTAAATAATCCAGCGGGAGCGTCTTCTACCTTGCTGGAGCACTTGGGGTCCCCGTCAGGGTCCATCATAGTGCCCCCGTACTCCACTGGGATCTGATCAGGGTCGATGTATTTCTGCAGGACCTCCTTCCAGTTGGCTGGGGGGTGACAGTGGGTTTGGGGGGGCTGTGAGCCCCAGTCCAGTTGGGCGGCCCCCCGGGGTTGGGGTATCCCCCTGGGTGAGATGACAGCAGTGTCACCCCTGTTTTGGACGCTCCGGGGAGGGTCAGGACTCACATCCCAGCACCACGACCTTCTTGCGCGTGTCCTCGCTCAGGAAGTGCTTGACCAGGTTGTAGGCCACAGGGAAGATCTTGGGGGCTGGGGGGCAGTGAGGGATGTTAGGGGAGTGTCAGCACACAGACAGGGGGAGCAGGGCCCCGGGGCTGAACTTACCCTTCACAATAAACAGGCGCTTGAGGGACTCTGGGAAGTTCTCCTCAAACATGGACAGGAGCTGCAGGATGGGGGGAGCTCAGGTCACCCATCCCATGGAGCCACCAGGACCCTCACCCCAAAATGTTGTGGGCTGCAGAGCACCACAGGGACCTGCTCCTGCATCATCCCCAGGGCCAGGGGTCAGCCTGGATCCCTGTGGTCCCCCGGGGCAGTGGGATGGGCAGGAGCCCCTCACCTCCCCATACGCCTCCACAGCTGGTTTCCAGAGGTGCTTCAGGCCCAGGCCCTCGCAGTCGTAGATCATCATCACCATCTCCACCTTCTTGCCCAGCTGGGGCAGGAGGATGGGGGGGATTAGGCAAAAGGGTTCAGGGATGGGGTGGTCCCTGACAGGCTGGTCCTTTCCAGCCAGAGCCTCCTCCCAAGTGTTGGTGTGTGGAGAAGGGGCATCACAGGAGCTGGGGGTCCCAGCTGGGACAGGGACATGGGCTGGGAGTCAGGAGCTGGTGGGGATGGATAGGACAAGGACATATGGGGCTGGGAAGGACATTGGGTTGTGGGCATGGACCAGAGATGGACATATGAGGTTGGCAGGGACATGGTCCATGGTGGAGTGGACAGGACATGGACTTGTGGGGCCAAGGGGGATGGAATGACCTATAGGGCTGTGAGTGAGGACATTGGCTGGTAGGGATGGACCAGAGATAGATGTATAAGGACATTGGGTTTTGGGGATGGACATGGACTCACGGGACCTATAGGGCTGTGGAGGATAATGGCTGGTAGGGTTGGACAGGATGTGAACTTGTGGAGCTATGGAGGACATTTAGTGGTGGAGATGGACAGGACATGGGCTGGCAGGGATGCAGGCTGAGGGGGATGGACAGGACATGGACACACAGGATATATAGGGCTGTCAAGGACATTGGGTGGTAGGGATGGACCAGAGATGGACATATGGGTCTGGGGAGGACACTGGGTAGTGGAGATGGCCCAGATGTAGACTTGTGAGGCTGGCAGGAACATGAACTGAAGGGAATGGACAGGGGATCCTGGATCTATAGGACCTATAGGGCTAGGGAGGACATTGGATGGGGGAGATGGACAGAACACAGACTTGTGGGGCTGGCAGGGATATGGACTGATGAGTATGGACAGGACATGGACTTGTGAGGCTGGGGAGGATGATGGCTGATGGGGATGGACCAGAGATGGACAAGTGGGGCTGGGGAGGTTATTGGGTGGTAGGGATGGACCAGACATGAACTTACGGGTCTGGCAGGGCCACAGGCTGGGGGATAGGACGTGGACCTGTAGTGCTGGGGAGGATGCTGGCTGGGAGGGACAGACCAGATGTAGACTAGTGGGGCTGGCAGGGCTGTGGTCCTGTGGGGCTGGTGGGCACAGGGCCTTTGTGGCCAGCAGGGTGCGGGCAGGTGCCCACCTTTTGGGTCTGCTGCTCGCACTCATGCCGCAGCACCTCGCAGTCCCGGAACTTGTTCTTGAGCAGGTCCTGCTTGGAGGCGGAGAACAGCAGCCCCTTGGCATCCAGCGGCCCGATGATCTCGTACCACACCGGGCTGCCCTCACGATCGTAGCCGCACAGCCCCCCGGACATGTACTTGCGGATCACCTGCGGGAGCAGGGGGGGCTTGGGGCAATGCACACCCCTGGGGGGGCTCAGGGGGACAGTCCCCTCCAAGGGCCACCCCTCGGGAGCTGGGGACACCCACCTCAGGTGCCTCCCAGGCAATGATGTTGTCGGCGTCCATGCGCTTGCGGACCTCGAGGTGCTGGGGGAGGGCAGAGTGAGCCAGGGTGAGGTTTGTGGACCCCATGGGACAAGGTGCGCCCCATGGGCACATCACCCTTGGGAGAGAGGGGCTGGGCTGATGGCCCGGGGTGCAGTCCCATGTCAACTATGTCCCATGCCAGGGGACAGCCTGAGGGCACCCCAAAAGCGGGGTGCCCCTCTCACCTTGCGGAGCATTGCCTCTGCCTTGGGCAGGTCGAAGCAGCGTGCTGCAAGAGAGCAGAGAGCTCAGAGACCAGCCCCCTGGGAGTCTCCCAGCCCCCCAAGGGACGCCCCACACTTTGGGGTTACCTCGGAGCCATTTCAGCAGGAAATAGTCATCCTGAGCAGGCAGGGAGGGCAGCACGTCCTGCAGCTTCTCCCGGAACTGCGGGGACAAGAGGGACAGTTGGCAAAGGGATCCCTGCTTCCTCCCCAAAAACTGCAAGGCTCAGGTTTGTCCCCTCCTTGTCACCCCAAAAACCCCTCAGCCAAGACTGGGATGTTTCCAGGGAAGGGTCACGCCGTGCCCTGTCCCTGCTGCCACGTGCAGGTGGGATCACTGGTCACCTCCTGGCAGGAGACTGTCCCGAAGCCGGCTACCAGCACCGGGTGTCCCCAGGCACCGGGTGTCCCCAAGCCCTTGCGCAAGGGTGTGAGTGTGGGCTGTCACTGCCCTGCTGGGGCCAGGCCGACCAGTCCCCTCCAGTGACATCCCCTGGGATGGAGCCAGTCATTGTGCGTCCCCCTGCTCCAGCAACCCCCCAGTGGGTCACAGCCCCCTGCTGCAGGCAGGAGGGTGTTGGGGTGCAGGACTGGGCGGTTTGGGGGATCTGGGATCCCTTCCCCATGTGGCCCTGCTCACCCACGCCAGGCTGCGGCCCAAATCTCTGTACCAGCCGAGGCCCTCCCCTTAATGAGCCTGATTAGCTTATCTCCCGCTGAATTTAGGGGTAATTAAACCCGGGATTAGCTCCTTCACCCTGCTGGCGGACAGACGGGTTCGGCCGCTCACCTCCCTCTCCTGCCTGGGGCATGGCTGGCACAGGGCACAGTTTGGGCTCCGTGCCCCACGCCTGCCCCTGCCCCCCATCCTGGCACCCAGCAGGGTCATTGCCTGCCCGTGGAGTTTGGCTGGGTCCGAAAGGCAGCGATAAGATAAAGGCACGGGGGGTGCCCTCATGCTTGGGGTACAGTGAACCCCGATAAAGGTTGGCACCCCACCAGAGGCTGGCAAAGGTGGGTGACAGTCACCAGTTCCAGGTGTACCCTGGTCCCCTGAGCCCTGCAGTGGGGCGGGAGGTTCCCCAATCCCATGGGAAGGGTGGGAGAGGGATATGGGGCTCACCGGTGCCCAGTACAGGGGATCACCCAGGTGTCTCCAGTGGGCAGCACTACAGGGGGCTCAGCCTGTGGGTTTGGGGTCCAGGGTGGGATGGAGGTGACAGGGGACCCCAGTCCCAGGGGCCCTGTGGTGAGGCAGGAGGTTCCCCAGTCGCATGGGAAGGATGGGAGAAGGTTGGGGGGTCACCAGCAGGATGGTCCAGCTAGAGGGATCCCCAGGACCCACTCCGGAGTCTTTGGTGGGCAGCACCGTGGTGGGGCTCAGCCCGGGAGTTTGGGGTCTGGGATGGGGAATGGAGGCAGTGGAAGCCCCCCTGGGCCAGGTTTGGGATCTGGAGGCGATAGGAGCTCCCCGGGTCCGGGGCAGGGATGATGCCTGTGGGTTTGGGATCCGGGATGGAGGAGCTGGAGGAGCGGAAGTCCCCCGGGGCGGGGAGCGGGAGTGATGCTTGTGGCATTGGGGTGCGGAGCTCTCCGGGATCGGGAGTAGGGGTGATGCTGGTGGGTTTGGGGTGCGGTGAGGGCGAGCGGAGCCCCGCGGGGCCGGGAGAGGGGGTGATGCCGGTAGGTTTGGGGGGCGGGGCGGGGGGGATGCCGGTGCCCGAGGCGGGCGGCGAATGCGGGAGCCCATCGGGGCGGCTCATCGCGGTCCCCCCGCAGCCCCCCGGTCTCCCCGCCGCGGCTTACCTGGGCCAGCACCTCCGCCTGCCGCGGGCTCAGGTCCCCGACGCGACCGCTCATGGTGCGCTGCGGGCGGCTCTGCCCGGCCCCGGCGGCCGCGGAGCCTCCGAGCACCGCCCCGGGACCGCCCCCGCCCGCCTGGCCCGGCCCCCCCGCACACCCCCGCGGCCTTGGACCCTGCCCGACCCCCGCCCGCACGGTCAGCGCCCGCCGCCGCCACGGGAGTTGGGGGAGGGGTGGGATGGGGGGGGCATAGGGGATATGGGGACACGGGGGGGCTTGGGTCTGTAGGGGAGTATGGGGAAATGTGGGGGCTGTAAGGGATATAGGGGACATGGGGGCACGTGGAGGGGTATGGAGGATATGGTGGCTATAGAGGGTGGGGGGCTATAGGGGGGTTGGGGCACAGGGAGACATGGCGGGTATGGGAGACATGGAGCGGTATGGGGGCATGGGGAGTATGTGGGAAATGAAGGGGTCTAGGGGATATGGGGTCATGGAAGGGCTTAGGGGGTAAGAGGGTCATGGAGAGGTGTGGGGGTTATAGGGAATATGGGGACATGGGGGGGCTTGGGAGGTATGGGGGACATGAAGGGATATGGGGGCTGTAGGTGGTATGGGGGATATGAGGGATATAGAGACATGGGGCCTCAGGGGACTTGGGGGTATGGGGACAGCTAGAGGAGGCATGGGGGGCATTGTGGACTATAGGGGGTGTGGAGGTATAGGAGGTATGGGGGACACGGAGGGATATAGGGAATATGAGGGCTTGGGAAGTATGGAAGGCATGGGAGGGATGAGGATATTGGTCTGTGGGGGCTAGGGAGGGTCTAGGAGGGGGGGCGTCCTATGAGAGTTTGGGGGACACAGCAGGGTAGGGGAGTGCAGGTGGGGCAGGTGGCAGAGAGAGGGGACAGGGATGGGGACAGGGACAGGGATGGGAGATGGGGGCAAGGGACAGAGGTGGGAACAGTGATGAAAAGTGGGGCAGGGGCCAGAGGTGGGGACAGGGTGAGAGCACAGGGCTGGGGGCCAGGAACTGGGGCAGGGTGTGCCAGGGAGAGGGGATGGGGACAGGGATGGGAGATGGGGACAGGGGACAGGAAACAGAAGGAGGGCTCAGGCACTGACTGGGGGACCGGGGATCGGGGGCAGGATGCCAGAGAGAGAGGACAGGGTAGAGGCACCAGGAACACGGGGCTCACCCTGCCACTGCCAGTTCCTGTACAGTGGCCCTGTGTCCCCAGGGAGAGAAGACCTGCCTGACGGGGGAGCCCAGCCAGGAAGGGGGGCCTGGCTGGGAGAAGAGGTCCCTGCAGGTGCCACAGCCCCTGGCACCTGCAGCTACTCTGGTCGGGGTCCAGAGCAGGGGAAGGTTCTCCTGTCCCCATTGTCCCCTCCCGTGAGGCTGTGCATGTCCCATGGAGCTGTGGATGTTCCACGGAGCCATGGATGTCCCGTGGAGCTCCACATGTCCTATGGAGCCATATGTGTCCCATGGAGCTGTGGATGTCCCGTGGACGTCCAGTGAAGTCATACATATCCAAGGATATCCCATGGAAGCATCCCTGTCCCATGAAACATGTCCCATGAGGCTCTGGATGTCCCAAAGAGCCATGTGTTCCCCGCAGACCTGTGGATGTCTCATGGAACCACCTGTGTCCCATTGAACTGTGCATGTCCCAAGGAGCCATACACGTGCCATGGAGTCAAATGTGTCCCTTGGGTCTGTGCATATCCCGTGGACCCATGGATGTCCCATGGAGCCATCCATGCCCCCACAGGAAGGAACCACAGGAAGCCATCCATATTCCACAAACCTCTGGATGCTCCCCTGAGCCATTCATAACCCGTGTGTGTCCCTCGTGTGTCCCCTCTGCGGGGCAGCTCTGGCAGCAGCCACCCCCAGGTCCTGTTTTGGTGTCCCTCCCCAAATCCACACAGTCCCCCACACCTGTTCCCGGGCCGGCCGTGCCCCTGGATGTTGTTTATGGCACGGCCAGCCCGTTGCAATCGGAATGTTTTGTGTGGTTAAACCGGCTCCTGTTTGGCCGTGGGAGGAGAACTGTGCCCAGCCTGTGATTAAACCCCCGCAGTTACGACACACAGGGGACATGGGAACACGGGGACACGCCCAGACCCGTCCCACAGCACCCAGAGCTGGGTCCCACAGCCTTGAGCCCCGTCCCCAGTGTGGCCCCTGCCCAAAGCAGGTCAGCCCAGGCCCATGCCGGGGCTAATCCAGCCAACAAATCCTCCCGGTGGCACATGAGCTGGGCACACGTGGCAGCAGTGGGGCCGGGAGTGTCTGGCACCTGCTGGGGTGGGGGTGCCGAGGTGCCAGGTGTGGGGGGCAGTGGGGTTTTGGGGTACTTGTGTCAGTGTGTGTCCATGTTGCTCAGATGTGTGTCCCTGTCACCCCAGTGTGTGCCTGTGTCCATGCCTGTCCCTGTCTCTGCCTCTCCTTCTCTCTGTCCCTCTCCTGGTGTCAGTCACTTTCCTGGTCCCAGTGCCCATCTCTGTCCTTGTCCTGCTGCCTGTGCTAGTTCCTGTACATGTCTCGGTCCCTGTCCCTCTCCCTGTCCTGGTGCCGGTTCCTGTCCTGGTCCCAGCCTTCTTCCCTTCTCTCTCCCACTCCCAATCCCTATCCCTGTCCCTCTCCCACTCCTCGTCCTCCTCCTGGTCCCCACCCTGTTCCTATCCCAGTCTCATTCCTCTCCTTGTCACTTCCCAATCCCTTTCCCAGTGCCAGTTTCTGTCCTGGTCCTGCCCCTTGTCCCCATGTGAGTCTCGATCCTTCTCCCTGTCCCTCTCCCTGTGTGCCAGTGCCATTCCTGTTCCTCATCTGTCCCAGCGCCCAGCCTGGTCTCAGCCCTTTTCCACATCTCAATCCTGTTCCCAGCTCCCTGTCCCTCTCCTGGTCTCTGTCCTCGTCCCCGTCCCTATCCCTGTCCCGGTCCTTGTCTCTGTCCCAGTCTCAGTCCCTGCTCCTTGTCACTGTACTTCTCCTGGTCCACATCCTTATCCCCTTCCCCATCTCAGTCTCTGCCTCTATCCTTATCCCTATCCCCATCCACTGCCCGTGTCCCTATCTCTGTTCTGGTCTCTTTCCCTATCCCTATCCCTGTCCCTGGCCCATGTCTTGATTCCTATCCCTATCCCTGTCCTGGTCCCCATCCCTCTCCGTCTCCCGATCCCGGTTCGGTCTCTCGGGCTCCCCCTGCCTGCGGCGGGCGGCGCTGAGGGTCCTCCCCGCCAGCAGGGGGCACTGGGGGGTGACGCGGCCATGGCGGCGCCGCGGGCGGTCCTCCCACCCGGCAGGGGGCGCTGCGGCGCGGCGCGGGCGGTGCGGCCATGGCGGCGCTGCGGGCGGCCCTTCTCGCCCCGCTGCTGGCGCTGGGCCGGGCCGGGCCGGGCCCCGCCACCCCCGCACGGGTCGAGGTGGCCGTGTCGGGGCCCGGACCGGCGGAGCCAGAGCGGGCCGGGGCCGGCGGCGAGGCTGCGGCAGCCGGCGGCTCGTACATGCTGCGCGGGGCCGTGCTGGGCGCGGGGGGAGGCCGGGCCGGGCCGGGCCGGGGGGGCCCGCGGGGGGAGCGGGAGGAGATGGAGATCCGCGGCCGCCTGGTGCTGGTGAGCGAGGGGAACCGAGAATGAGGCTGGGGGCACGGGGGAGGGAAGGAGGGGGAGCGGTGGATACTGGGGGGCACTGGGAGACATTGGGGGACCAGTGGGCATTGGGGGAGCACTGGGCAGTGGAGAGAGGGGCTGTGGGGCCTGGGTGGGAAGAATGATGGGGGAGCAGTGGGAACTGGGAGGCACAGGGGGCCAGTGGGCATTGGCAGTGGTTCGTGGTCAGTGTGCAAGGGAGGGGGATTGGTGTGAACTGGGGGTGTCTTTGGGATCGGGGAGGGGAATGGGGAGTGTGGAGCAGTGGGAAGTGGAGGGCACTGGGGGCTGGTGGGGAGGCCGGGGACACTGGGGGACACTGAGCAGTGAGAGGGTCCTGCTGCTCAGAGGTGTCCAGCAGAACAGTGGAGGTGCATGCAGGGCCAGGCCTTGTCCCCTGTGCCACCCTGTGCTTTGGGGGTGCCCAGAGCTTTAGTGTCCATCCTGGCTGTCCCGGTCCCTGCCATGCCCCAGGTGGGCGAGGCAGAGCCGGAGTTGGGCAGTGCTGACAGCTGGATTGGGGTGGTGCCCGTGGGCACTGAGGAGCCGCCTGAGGGCCCCCGCCGAGCCAAGGAGGAGTCCTTCACCACCGCCGTTGTCACCAAGGTGACCTCCTGCCTGGCCCTGTCCCCTCTGCCCATCTCTGTCCCCCCTGCCTGGCCCTGGTCCTCATTCTCTCTGCTCAGCCCTGTTCCTTCTGCCCCTTCCCTGTCCCTTCTGCCCCTTCCCTATCCCCTCTGCCCATCCTTGTCCCCTCTGCCCCTTCCCTGTCCCCTCTGCCCCTTCCCTGTCCCTTCTGCCCCTTCCCTGTCCCCTCTGTCTCTTCCCTGTCCCCTCTGCCCCTTCCTTATCCCCTCTACCCATCCCTGTCCCCTCTGCCCATCCCTGTCCCTTCTGCCTGGCCCTGTCCCCTCTGCCTGGCCCTAGTCCTCATTCTCTCTGCCTGGCCCGGGGGCTGCCATGGTGTTGGTGGGTCACAATCCCTCAGATGTGTCAGTTGGGGTGTCTTCTCACCAGATATTGGGAGTCCTGGCTTGTGCTTGGTGCCAGAGGGGTCCTTGACAGGGCCCTTTTGGGTCCCCTGTGACCTCAAGGAGGCCCAGGATGCTCCCTGCAGCAGGACAGGGGCTGGCAGGGGACACGCTGAGCTGCCCCCTGAGCGTGTCCCCGCTGTCTCTGCAGATGAAGCGAGCCCTGGTGCTGGGGGCCTCAGCCCTGCTCATCCTGGCACTGAACCAGAACGCCATCCGGGAGGTAGGGCAGTGCCTCTGGGGGGCTGGGCCAGGGATGGGCCCCCCTGACGGCTCTGCCTCCCTCCCCCTGCAGCTGGACCTGTCCCAGCTCCTTGCCACGCCCATCATCGTCATCCAGTCCTCGGACAACGTCACCAGGCTGCTGGGAGCGCTGCTGCGGTATGGGCTGGGCACTGCCTTTCCCTGCTTTATCCTTGCCTGGTCCCTGCCTGATCCCTATGTGGTCCCTGCCTTGTCCCCCGCCCAGGGGGACACCCAGGGGCTGCCCTGGGGATCTCTTACCCAGCGTGTCACGTTTGCTGGACTGGTGTTGCCTGTGCCGTGCCAGGCTGAGATGTGTTTCCAGCAGGGGTTTGGGTCCAATCCAGCCCTTCCCCAGGGCTAGAGCCCTTCCATGTGTCCCCACATGACAGCAGGGGTGACAGTGGCCTCAGCCAAGAGCTTTAGGACTCTCGGTACAAATTATCCAGCCTGGCTGGTTCTCAGCATGGCACTGGCATCCCCAACACTTCTGGGGGTGTTTGTCCTCACCAGCTGCAGCAGTGGGACACCGTCGGTCCTCCTGACATGTGGGATATTGGGATTGCTGCCTTGGAGTCATAGATGGGGAAACTGAGGCACAGGGCTGGGAGGAAGAGCCCTGGGCAGGGTCACTGAGGGCTGGACATGGCTGAGGAGGGAGTGTCTCACTGCCACCTCCTGTGTGTTCCTCTGTCCCCCCTAGTCCTCATCCTGTGCTGCCAGTCCTTCTGGGAAGGGGGTGCTCTCTGGCACTGGGGTCTGTGCCCAGATCCTGCTGTGCCCATGGAACTGACGCTCCTTTTTGCTCACAGTGGGCTCCGGGCCACAGCAAAGATCACGTACCAGGCAGTGCTGCTGGAGAACCTGGTATGTAGGTCCTTCCTCCTCCTCCTCTTCCTCTCTCTCCCAGTGGGAGGGCAGGGCATGGCTGTGCCCAGCCAACCTTCCCTGATCCATGGGGAGCAGCTGCAGGGCACAGTGCCCAGCCCCACAGTGTCCCGATGTCCCCGTGGGAACGGAACAGGTGGCAGTGCCACCATTGCTCCTTCCCGGAACACGTGTGCTTCCATCACTGGACGCTGCCGTGGCCATTGGCAATGCCGTGTCCTGCCTTGCAGGGGGTGACCCTCACTCTGTGGTCCACGTGTGGCCTGTCCCGAGGGGGCCTCTATGGGGAGTGGCAGGGGGTCATCTGCCCTGGGGAGAGCAGCTCGCAGGTCCAGGTACGGCACCAGGGGGTCCTGGCAGGGCTGGGAGTGGGGGGAGGTCTCAGGCTTACTCCCCCCACCATGCTATTCCCCCAGAAGTACCTGCAGCAGCTGTGGAACACCATCCTGCTGATCGCCCTGCTGCTCTGCACCGGGGTCATGGTGCAGGCACAGCGCCAGTCGCGGCAGGACCTGTCGGAGCGGGATGCTGAGGTGGGAATGTCCCTGCTGCGCCCCGTGCCAGGGGCAGCGGCAGGTGGGCTTTGCCCCTGCCCCTCGGCTCTGCCCCTGCCCCTCGGCTCTGCCCCTGACCCCTGGCCTTGCCCTTGCAGCTGGACCTGAAGCAGCACATCCGGCAGCGGCTGTTGGCGCTGAAAACCCGGCGGTACCACCCCGGCAAGCCACTGCAGAGCCGGGCCTGCGAGATCGATAGCTGTGCTGTGTGCTTGGACCAGTTCCACAAGAGCCAGGTGGGACTGGGGGGCCTGGAGCCTGCCCTGGGGACACCGGTGCTGGTGCCTCCCTGGGACAGGGTGTCCCTGTTGGGATCTGTCTGTGTCCCTGCTGGGTCCGGCCATGTCCCTGCCAGGGTCTGTCTGTGTCCCTGCTGGGTCCGGCCATGTCCCTGCCAGGGTCTGGCTGTGTCCCTGCTGGGTCCATTCACGTGTGCCCTCCCTTCCCTGCCGGCAGTGGCTGCGGGTGCTGCCCTGCTCCCATGAGTTCCACCGGGACTGTGTGGATCCCTGGCTCCTGCTGCAGCAGACCTGCCCTCTCTGCAAGCGCAACATCCTGGGTGAGAACTGCCATGGTACCTGGCCAGGACACCCTGGTCACCCTGGGGCACGGGGCTGGGGAGCACTGAGAGCCCTCCAGGCTCCCTGTGCCATGGCTCTCCACCCTTCTCCCTTGCAGGGAACTGCTGCATGGACAGCTAGCGGGCCTGAGGACACTCCAGGGACAGACCCACGGCCACTCGGGGGAGAGGGAGGGGGACAGGGTGCCCAGTGAGTGGCACCTGCTGCCAGAGCTGGGTCAGTGTGGCTGTGCCACCACAGCACCCGGACACCATAGAGGGAAGGACTCTGGGCTCTCTGATGGGTGTGAGTAGAGGGGTGGGGGGGTCCAGATGAGCAGTCCGGGTAGGGAAGCTAGGGGGGCACCCATGGGTGTAACAGGGTGGGGGGCTGGGGGCAGGGAGGGTCCTGACCCTGCCACCTTTGCCCTGCTCATGGGAATTTTTCTAAGTCTTGGGTTTTTTTGTCTATTTGCTGATGGCCATGGCAGGGTAGGCAGAGCCCAGCTGTGGCACCAGCCCCTCAGGGACGTGGGGGACAGACCTGCTGGGGCTGGCAGGGCTGTGGGAGGGCAGGGGGCAAGGCTTTATTTATAGTAACTTATTAGAAAGGATGGCACGAGTCAGCTGCAGAGCCAGCACTGGTCTCCTCTCACACAACACAGTGACTGGGGACATGCCGTGAGCCCTGCCCAGCTCCTGCCCCACAGGTTGCAGCATGGCACGTGTCCATCCCTATTAAACACAGAGCAAGGACTGGCTGTGTGGCTTGTGTGGGGTTCATGGGGCAGCTCGGAGGTCAGGGCAAGCCTGTGCAAGTGGCATGGTGGTCCCCAGCCCCTCTGGATGCTCATGGAGCAGGGAATGACTTTCCCAGGCTGTGGCTGTGCTGGTGGGCCAAGGGCAGCTGGGATTCCTTCATCCCTGCACAGCTCTGCCTTCCTCTTCCAATTGTGGCCACATCCCAGTCCCCTCTTGGGAATGGTTCCAGGAACTAACACACACAGTGCCCAGGCATTGGCACAGGCAGGGCTGTGCTGGGGACTCCAGCAGCATTGTAGCCATGGGTGATGAGCTCCAGCACCCAGGAATGTCCCTGGAGCAGCTCTGCAAGGAACAGGCAGAGCCTGGGTTTCCCAAGGGAATGTGCATTCCTGATGCACAAAGACCTGGTAACGAGGTCCTCCTGGGCAGGACAGGTGGCTGCTCTTGGAACAGTTCATTTCTCTGTTAGAAGATCAGCTCATCAGTGTTTATTTGTCGTGGGTCCCCATGTGGTACAAGGGGGGGTCGAGTCCCAAGCGTCCCACAGGGAGCGACAGGCAGGGTCTGGCCTGGAATGTGGGCTCTGCACGGAGCAGCTTGGAGTGCTGGCTGCTGGAAGCTCGATGCCAGGCCTTGTCCATGCATCCTGGCATCCCTTTGCTGTCCCTGCTGTCGCTGCTGCCTCCCCTGCTAGGCCACCTACAGTGGTAGGATCAGTTAGAGAGGGAGAAGAGCAGCAAAACCTCCCAGCCCCTTCCTCTGGGTTCCTACTCACCCTATGTTCTGCCCACTGGCCTTCCCATGGAGCTGGGACCCCAGCTGGGCCTGTGGCACTAGCTGAGGCAGGGAAGAGAAGAGGGGGTGAAATTCCCCATCCCCCCAGTGTTCAGCTTTAGTCACAGCCCTTGGCCTCTGGCCTGGAGGTGTCACCACTGGAACTGGCCCTGGGCACCTCAGCCAATACCAGTTAAACCAGAGCAACCTCCCAGCAGCATGAGGATCCCGGCATGGACCTCCTGGAGTCCCCGGAGGATGTCTGGGGACCATGGGGTGGTTTTGGGGTGCACAGCACCCAGCCCTCTGCCTCATGGCCCCAGCTCACCTTGAGCACGCCCTGCTGGGCAGCCGCCTTCACTTTGGTCAGCACAGCACTGAGCCGCTTGTTCTCCCGCTCCAGCACCCTGATCCGGATGCTGTTGGCCTGGAGCTGATTCTCCATGTCCTCTGTCAAGTTCCCAGTGCCTGCAGGCAAAATCCACCAGAGCTCAGCCTGCTCAGAGGTGTGGGCATCCCTCCTGCCTCCCAAGGAAAGGAGTCTGCCCCAGCCTGGGAGCACAGGCACAGCCTGGGAGGTGGCAGCTGGGACCCCAAACCCTGTGGGCATATGAAGCTCTGCCATGTCCTGGTCCTGCTGTAATTCCTGGCCTGGAGGTGGGATGCATGGCACCCACACAGGGACAGTCACTGACAGCTGTCCTGACATTGGGACAGTCACAGCTTAGCACAGTCCAGGGCCTGAGCTCTTCCTGGATATCAGTGGGACAAACTGGGAACTGTCTGGGGCCAGCAGGATCCCCTGGGAGACCCCAAAGGCACAAGCCCAGGGTGTTGCTACTCCCTTACTCTCAGACTGCGCCTCAGTGGGGATGTGGAGCTCAGGGAAGAACACCAGGAGCCTCTCTCGCTCCCTCAGCTCCTGCGCCTGCTCCTCCAGCCGGGACGTGTTCGCCTGCAGCTCCAGGATGGATTGCTCCAGGGCCAGCTTCTGCTGCTGCAGCGTGTCCAGCAGCTCCTGCATGACACAGTGGGGATGAAGGGAGGTTTGCAGGATGAGAAATCCCATGGGAGCACTCAGACCTCCATGGAAAGCTTCCTTCCTTCCTTGTGATGATGTCCCATGAAGTTGAGAAGTAGACAGGAATAATGCACAGGGTTTTGGCTCTAAGGTCCCTGTGTGACCTGGAAGCAGCAGCACTGACCATGAAATAAGGAATATGTTCAGGAATAGGCACACTGGAGATGTGGGATCAGCCTGAAGTGTCCCTTCCTGCTGTCTTGGGGTTGAGGAAAATGAGTGGAGACCTGTCTGCACTGCAAGGGGCTGAGGGAAAGTCCAGAGAGGGAGGACCATGGGGCAATGTCACCCTGGGTCCCAGAATGCCCCTCCTGGAAAATTCTGGCTGTGGGTGTGGGTCAGGGCACCGTGTGGCTCTGGACACCCCCGTGGCACAGCTGTGTCCCACACCTGGGTACCAGCTCTCACCTGCTGTGCCTGCAGCTGTTTCCGGCTCTGCTCTCGGCTTTGTTCCAGCTGCTCCTCCAGCCGGGCCTTGTCCTCCTCAGCCTCTCCCAGGCTGTTCTGCAGCTCCTCCCGCTCCTGATCCAGCCTGTCAAGCTGCTGCAGCAGGAGCCTCTGCTTGGCCTGCAGGGACTGTGGGAGTGGGCGAGGCTGTGTGGGGCTCTGGCACCCGCTCCCCCCCTACTGTGGTGCTGGGAGCAGCCCTGGGGCCAGCTGTACCTCCTCATGCAGCAGCACACTCTGCATTCGGACCTTCTCCTTCTCCAGCTCTGTGCTGGTGGCACTCAGCTCCTGGTCCAGGCTGTCCCGCTGGCCTGTGAGCATCTGCACCTTCTCCTCCAGCTCCAGCACCTGGCTCCGGGCCACCATGGTGGTCCTCATCTCCTCCAGTAAGGTGGTCTTGGTGAGCTCTGCGGAGACACAGTGGCTGTGGCCCAGGCTGGGCAGGTGGGAACAGGTTGGAGGTCATGAGGGCTGGAGCCCCTCTGGAGCCAGGCTGGGAGAGCTAGGGGTGTTCACCTGGAGAAGGCTCCAGGGACACCTGAGAGCCCCTTCCAGGGCCTAAAGGGGCTCCAGGAGAGCTGGAGAGGGACTGGGGA
>JAWWLV010000038.1:1114993-1138901 GCA_035041135.1 Platyrinchus mystaceus
TGGACGGGGCTTGGAGCAACCTGGGCTAGTGGAAGGTGTCCCTGCCCATGGCAGGGGGTGGAAGGAGATGAGCTTTATGGTCCTTTTCAGCCCAAAGCAGTCTGGAATTCTGTGATTCCATGTGCACAGGGAAGCTGTCTTCTGTTTAATGCTTCACACATTCAATCTGTGATGTTGTGAGTGCATGTGATGCTCAGTGAATGGCACAGAAAAGGAAGGACTAAGGAGAGAAATCCAACTAAATGTTTTATTTTGGGAGCAGTAAAGTAACTTTCTCAGTGCTGAAGCAAATACATTTCAGTGTGTTTACCAAGAAGCTGAGATATGCGAGTAGCTTGGGGAATAAACACTGAGTGTGGTGCTCTGTTATCACAGCCCTGAGCTCTGTGCCTGTGAGAGACATTAATTATCTGTGTTTCCCACAGGGCCCAGTCACAGTCAAAGTCCAGGTTCCCAACATGCAGGACAAGACAGAATGGAAGCTGAACGGCCAAGTGCTGGTGTTCACCCTGCCCCTCTCAGACCAGGCACGTAGCTCATTAACCTGCCTTGCTCCCTGTGCTCCCTGTGGGAGCAGCAGGTGCCCTGCATGGCAGGGTGGAAGCTCTGCCTGCTCCCAGCTCCAGCCCTGTGTGGCTGCGTGGCTGGGGAACAGGAATGGCTGTGCAGCAGGACACAAGCACTGAGAGAGCCCTTTGATGTCCCCAGGTGTCTGTTATAAAGGTTAAGATCCACGAGGCCACAGGGATGCCAGCTGGGAAGCAGAAGCTGCAGTATGAGGTGGGTATAAGCCCTTCAGATTCCGTTTGTTACCTCAGTGCTCTCTCTCACACAAAACTTCCTACAAAGAAAAATTGCAATGTACAATTTAATGCACACTGGGAATAGCAGAGGGAATGTTTTTCCTACCTGCACAGCACACTTGGTGACAGGACTGCTTGCTGTTACAGCAGGACAGGCCTTCAGTAGGTGACATCAGCAGATCTTCACGTTGTTGCTGCTGCACGAGTCCTCCAAGCTTGATGTGGCTTTCTTTGAAACAAGCCTGTTGTTTTATTATGGTTTTTGTGACATTTAGCTGCAGCAGCCTGCTCCCACAGCTCTGCCGTGTGCTCCGGGAGGTGGGCGAGCCTTGGAACCCTGGCAGCTCTGAGCAGGCTCTCTCCAAAACGTGGCAGGGAAGAGCTCTCTCTCGCTCTCTCTCGCTCTCTCTCTCTCCTCTTGAGGCTGGAGCTGTCAGAAAGGCCCTGTTCCTCTTTAAAGACTTATTTCCAGTCATGCATGTGCCCAGGCAGGCACAACCTGCTGCCTAAGCAGTGAACTTTGTGCACTTATCTCCTCAAGAGTTCATCTGTGGGCAGATACTCTGTTAACCCTTAACGAGAAAGAAAGCTGAGCTGGTTATTTTTAAGGAAAAAAAAAAGGTGTGTGGAGTAGAGCCTGAGTAACTTAACTTAGGGTGACTCCTTATCTCTGTGTTGTAGGAGCCACATTGTCTGTGTTGTCTGTGCTCATGCGTTGTTCCACTGGTCTAGTAGAAGGTGTCCCTTCCCATGGAAGGTCCCTTCCAACCCAAACCATTCCAGGATTCTATACCTGCCTCTTCCATCCTGGACACCTGGATCTCTCCAGGGTCTTCAGAACCTGCAGTGTTCTGTTCCCAGCATACAGCCAGGAAGGCTCTGTCTGGGTGGGATTTTGTGGGACAGGTTGCTGCTCTGACTTCTTTTTGGTGGTTTTTTTTCCTTTTCTCCTCCCCTCAGGGCATCTTCATCAAGGATTCCAACTCCCTGGCTTATTACAACATGACGAGTGGCTCTCTGATTCACCTGGCACTCAAAGAGAGAGGAGGCAGGAAGAAATAGGAGCTGTGGAGCGCTGAGATGTAACATGTCCATGTTGTAACCCTGACCCTCCCAATACTTTTCCCACTCCGGCCTTTTCAGGGCTGCACCCACTGCCCCTAGCTCTAGTTTGAACCCCAGTTCAGGTTGTTGCTGAGGGAGGGGAAGCTGATGGAGCCCTGAACTGTGTCAGTGTAGTGTGTAGTGATCGGTGCTTTGCTCGAGTGCTGGCTCTCCCTTGAATCCCCTCGGGAAGCAACATCAAGGTCATGCCCAGCTTAGTCTAGATCCATCTTTGAGGGATTTGCACAGGCCAGGAGCATCATCTGTCTGCCCTCAGCACTCGCTGCTTCATTTAACCTCCTGCTAATTGAAAACTTCTCCACACACTTACTAAACTTCTTGTTCTTGTTCTTTCCCTGTCTCGGGTCTTGTGCTGACCCTGACTTGGGAATTTTTCCTCCCTCGGCTTTACTGTGCACGGCTGTTCTGTGATAAAGGAGATCTGGGTCTGCTCTGGACAGCCTGTGATTTGTTTTAATAAACATGCAGCTCTCCCTCCTTGGATTTGGGGTTTTTAATGGAGATGTGCCTGGTTTCGCAGCACTCGGATGGGGAAATACATTGGGATTTGTAATTAAGCAGTTTACAATAGGAAATCCTCTTATTTTCTAGGAAAAGCTGTAAGAAAAGGGATTTGTTGAAGTTTCCGTGGTCTTTCTCAGTCATTCCTGAAGGAATGCTTATGCCTGTGTGTGAGGGGGTAAAAAATACTCTGAACTTAGCAAAAATTTTATTGGAAAAAGTGATTTACACTTATATCCTGCAGCTGGAATCTCTTGGATCTGGAGAGCATGTGTGTCCGGAAAACAGATGATTCCTGGGCCTTCAGTCAGAGCTGTGTTACAGTTTGATAGAAACACAACACAGCAGAATTAGTCCATGGAATCTGGTGCCCAGGTAGAGGAGGTAGGTGTCTGGGATTTGGGTACCTGTGGCTTTTTGGGAGAACCCAAAGCCATGGATTTATTATTATATATTTTCAGGGGTGGTCAGGCAGTGCAGAGACATCCTGTTTACCTTATTCTGTGCTTAGGGAGAGAGGGATGAAGCAGGAGGGAAGAGCCAGCATCCTCCTGGCTCTGGTGTGCTCCTCTGGGATCCGGAGGAAGCCCTGTGGCTGTGGGGAAGGGGCTGGCACTGGCCCAGCCCAGGTGGCCAGTGTCCCAGTTGTTGTCCCTGACAGGTCCCCATGTGTCCCTGGCACAGCCTGCTCCCATCCCTGCTGCAGGACACCAAACTTGGGAGTACATGGACAGATTGGAAGGGGGTGGGTGGTGGATGCAGGGTGCTCCCGTCCCGCAGGAAGGTGGGATAATCACTTCCCTTTTGCTTTAAAAACCAGACAATAGGTACAGCCCTGGAGAAAACACTCGGCAGCCAGTGGGGTTTTCCAGAGCTGATACTAAAAAAATGCCAAGAGAGCTCCGAAATGGAGAAGTTGTGTGTTTGTATCCGGGGCTGGGGCTGTGCTGAAGGCCTTCCTTGTCCTGCTGTGCTTCGTGTGGTGCCCGTGGAGTTCTCTGGGATGGCTGTTTCCTCCATGTCCTGGTGCTTTGGTGACATTTTCAACCAAGCCCCTTTGCCAGCCTGGTTGTGCTGAGCTCCCAGCACTCAGCAGGAAAACTCCCCACTAGAAATCCCTGGCATGGAGCCTTGCCAGCCTGTTTCCAGCTAAATCCAACCGATGGACGTTGTAACAGGCTCTGTGTGTGGATATCTGCTACAAAACAACCTCTATCTGAGCCTTCCACTTCCCGCTCCAGTGGGAAGGACTGGCAGGGCCCAGCTGCCAGAAAAATCTGGAAGTAGGTTGAGTTGTTGCCAATTTTAAGGAGCCTCATTCCCTCTTCCTTTGGCCTCTGGTTGCAGTAACCCCCCATGCTGTGCTGTCAGAGGGATGAAGTGGAGCGCTGGGCTCTGGGAGAAGCGTCTGGAGGTGGGATGGACCTGCCCCTGGAAGGCTTCACCCAGGACAGGTCCCAACACATCCCAGTTTCCTATAAATCCTTTGGTGTGTGATTTTTGGGAGAGCCAGGCCGGTTTTACCTGTCCAGGGTGCCATGGATGGGGTGACACGGCCATGGTCGCCTGAAGGGCAGGGACAGCTCCAGAGTGGGAAACAGATCTCCCCAGTGCCCCATCCCAGTATGTGCCCAGTGCAACCCTACTTCAGCCCCAGTGCTGTCCCAGTACAACCATCCTGCAGTGCCAGTATCCAGCCTCCATGGAGTCCCAGTCCCATCCCAGTACAGCCCCAGTATGGCTCAGGCTGGTCCCAGTACAGTCCCAGTAAAGCTTCACTGTGGCTCAGACTGGTCCCAGTACAGCCTCACAGTGGGCTCAGATTGGTCCCAGTGCAGCCCTGCTATGGCTCAGTCTGGTCCTGCTCTGGCTCATATTGGCCCCACTGTGGCCCCAGTGCAGATCCACAATGGTTTGGACTGGTCCCAGTACAGTCCCAGTAAAGCTTCACTGTGGCTCAGACTGGTCCCAGTGCAGCCCTGCTGTGGCTCGGACTGGTCCCAGTATGATTCCAGTACAGCCTCGCCATAGCTCATACTGGTCCCAGTACAGCCCCTCTGTGCCCCATATTGGTCCCCGTCCAGTCCCAGTAGCCCCACAGTGTCCCACACTGGTCCTAGTGTGCCCCTTCCTGGTCCCAATACAGCCCCGCAGTGTCCCATACTGGTTCCAATCCCTCGCCTCCACCGCTCGCGCCCGTGGCCCCGCCCCTGGCTGACACCCGCCGGCGTTTGACGGACAGCTCCCCGCCGCCCACTGCACCAATCAGCGCCGTGGGCGGGCCCTCCCCGCCGCCGTCCCCGTGGTCGATTGGTGCCCCCACCGCTCCCTCCCAATGGCGTTGGCGCGGGGGCGGGCCCGGGGCGGGGCGTGGCCGCCGCCGTGTCCCGGCATGGCGGAGCGGCCGCGCCGCCGCTGAGGCGCCGCCATGGCAAAGAGCCGCGGGGGTGGCGGGCCCAGCTCGCCCGGCGGCCGCAGCCTAGCGGGCACCCGCGAGAGCCTCGCCGACCCCGGCGGCGACGAGCTCAGCTCGCTCGGCTCCGACTCGGAGATCAACGGCGGCGGCCCCGAGGAGCGGCGCGTCGACAAGTTCGGGTTCATCGTGGGCAGCCGCGGCGCCGAGGGGACGTGAGTGGGGGCCGTGAGGGGGGGTCGGGGCCGTGAGGAGGGGCCGGGGCCGTGAGGGGCTGGGGGGCGAGGGACCCCGGGGCCCCGAGGAGCCGCCCCAGGCTCGGCCCGGCCCGCCCCGGCCGCTCGGTCCTCGCAGGGCTGGGCCTGGGGCTGGGCCGGGCCCGCCGCGCTCTCCCCGCCCCGGGGGGGTTTGTCCCCGCCACCCCCGGGCTCGGAGCGGGTCCCGGGTCGGGCATCGCCCGTGCCCGCAGCGGAGACCGCGGCAGCCGGGATGTGAACGAGGGAGTGAGGCTGGGAGAGCTGGGAATGATCAGCCTGGAGAAGAGAAGGCTCCGGGGAGACCTTGGAGCCCCTTGCGGGGCCTAAAGGGGCTCCGGGAGAGCTGGAGAGGGACTGGGGACAAGGGATGGAGGGACAGGACACAGGGAATGGCTTCCCACTGCCAGGGCAGGGATAGATGGGACATTGGGAAGGAATTTCTGACTGTGAGGGTGGTGAGACCCTGGCCCAGGTTGCCCCGAGAAGCTGTGGCTGCCCCTGGATCCCTGGAAGTGTCCAAGGCCGGGTTGGAGGGGGCTTGGAGCAATACCTGGGCTAGTGGAAGGTGTCCCGGCAGATAGGTATGCGATGAGCTTTAAGATCCCTTCCCACCCAAACCATTCCATGATGCTCTGATGATTCTATGAAGAGCCTCAAAAGCTGTTCCATCTCCTCTTGTCTCTCCTGCTCCAGTAAGGGGGAAGGGCTGGGAAATGCTGTCCACCCCACTTGGGATCCGGGAGGTGCCAGCACACCAGGGTCAGTGTCTAGTCACCTCCAGGTGCTGATCCTGGTGGATTTTTGGGCAGTGTCAAGCCAAGGAGGCAGGCTGTGGTGCCCTCCCAGGGACGCAGTGTCAGTAGCTCTAGTGAAGGCTCCGTGGCCCTGCTCCAGGGAGGAAGCCCTCGGAGGAAGTGAGGCTCACCCAGAGGCGCTGGGCCCCAGGGCGGTGCTGATACCCAGGAATGTGCTGCCGTCAAGCTTGTTCAGCGGCGTGTTTGGTGTTTGCCTTCCTGGCCCTGCTTTCACAGCTATGCCCAGAGAAAGCTGGGGTGACAGCAGGGATGGCGCGTGGCCACCGCCTCCTCTCCCGCCGGGGCATTGCCTGGAGCAGGTCTGGGATCTGTCCCCCCTGTGCTCTGTGCCTTGGTTTTCCTGTCTGTGAGGAGCACAGTGTTCACCCCCATAAGCTGTGGGTGCTCCTGGACTGGTCTGTGGGGTGAAAGGATGCACGAGGTTGGATTGTTGGCTCTGGGCAAGGTGCATCACTCTAGGTGATAAACCTTGTCCCTTGACACCACAGGAGTGGAGCTGCCTCTCCTTCCCAGGGTGCTGCGCCCTGTCCTGGCCCCACACCACATTTAGGGGACACTTGTCCCGGCTGTTGTCCCTATGGCTGTCCCTGGGATGGGTGTCCCTGTCCCTGGAGTCTAGCAGGCAGCAGCCCCCCTGGATTGAGCTCCTGGTGCTGGGGGCAAGTGGCTGCTCCCAGGGGTGCTGACAGTGTGGTGGCTGCAGTCACTGGGGACTGAGCCCTGCAGGTGTACTGGGGTCCAATCCTGCCCTGCTCCAGGGCTTTCATCTGCTTGCAGATGTCCCAGGAGTGGATGAGCGGGAATATGTGGCCTCCTTCTGTGGCTGGCAGAGTTGGGGTCCCTCTAGCTGGAAGGGGTAGCACAGGGAGGGCACATGGGGTGTCCCAGCATCTGGGGAGGGTCTGGGGGCACTGGGGAGGGCGATGTCCCCCACAGCATGGATGCAGAGGAGTGCATTCCTGGCGTAGGGCATCCCACCTCTTCCCAGCCTGGATGCCCCCACCACGTCCTCCTGCCTCGGCCATATGAAATGCAGCTGGTCCTCACTCCGTGCCCGCTGCCAAGCAGCCATCAGCTGGGAACAGCTTCCAGTCTGGGCTGGCGAGGCTCCAGCAGGCCCACAGCCAGCTCCTGTATCCAGCGTCCCGCGCTCCCGAGCTTCCCACGCCTTGCGCAGCCCCGGCTGGAGGCCAGTGCTCCCTCCATCCCTCTGCCGGGCCTGGCCGTGCTGGGGAGGGTGGGGATCCAGGCAAAGCAGATTCCTTGGGAGCGGGTTTGCTCTCAGAACAATCGCCCTCGCCCCATCCCAGCCACTGCGGTGGGTGGGACATGGTGGGGAAGGGCTGGGCAGGGAGCAGGGCAGTGCTGCCAGCTGGATGTGGCTCTGGATGTGGCTCTGGAAGTGCTGTGCCGCTCGCTTTCTGGCTACAAATGAGGAGAGAGGTCTGGGAGGAGGCAGGGCCTGTGTGTCCTGCAGTGCAGCTGGGTGCTGGAGGATGCTCAGCACCCAGGCCATTGTCCTTGGGTCCTCAGGAAGGATCTGGCTGTTCCTGGGCTTGGTGCAGCTGCAGGGGAGTGTGGAGCAGAGCCTGCGAAGGCATTAGGTCATTACTGATGGCTTGAAGGAGTTTCTGCTCCTCTTGGATGTTCCTGCCTGGGGCCTGCCCAAGCTGCCTGTGATCTGTCTCTGGACAGAGGTGGTGCCGTGTGGGGGGTTGGAGGCCATGGTGCTGGCTTTGGCGTCACAGCAGCATCCCCCCTGCCTCTGCAGCGTTAAATTGGATTCCCTGGCTGGGCTGAGCTGTTCTGGAAAACACTCCCCTCCCTCCTGAGAGACCCTAGGCTGGGCTCAGCGCTGGGCTGGAGCAGCGCCAGGCGCTGGGAGCGCAGCGTGGCTGGGGCTGTGTGGGTGACGCGGTGCTTATGGCCCTGGCTCTCTCCGTGTTCAGCTGTGGGGATCCAGCCTCGCTCGTGGCACCAGATGTGCTCCCCACTCCTCACCTTCCTGGCATGTCCCTAGGGATGCTGAGGCTCTTGGTGGGTGCAGTGCAGGCTGCTCCCGAGAGGTTTGAGCCGCTGCTCTGGCACGGTGATTTTGCGGGTGACAAGCGCTTCTGGCAGCTGCCAAAGTGCCGGTGCTGCCGAATGTGTCCCGGCCGATCTCTGAGCCTTTGGGGGGTGTAGCCAACTGGGCATGGAGGTCACCCAGGGTGCTGGGGAGGACACGGGAGGGCTGGGCACTGTGCTGACCAGCCTCTTCCTCCCCATCCCGCAGGCTGGAGGAGGTCCCCTTGGAGGTGCTCCGACAACGGGAGTCCAAGTGGCTGGATATGCTCAACAACTGGGACAAATGGATGGCCAAGAAACACAAGAAGGTAAGTGACAGCCATGTCCCCCCAGGAGGTGTCAGGGAGGGACAGCCAGGCGCAGCAGTGTCCCTTCGAGGCAGCCTGGTGTCACTGGGTCCCCGCAGACAGACGTCTGGATGCCTCTGGATGATGCTCTTGGCTTGAGTGGGCTGTTTTCTCTCTGTGGAAGTTGGAGCTTGGAGGGGCTGAGTGGTCCCTGAGCCAGCCTGCTCCTTCCTCTGATGGGCTGGAGCCTTCCTAGGGCTTCTTTGGCTGCCTGCAGGCAGCCATGGGAATTGTTTGCTCATGGAAACTTCTGTTCTGAGCATCTTGTAGACCAAAAAAAGCTCTGTGTAGGAAATGTCTGAACCTGATGCGCGTGACACTGGTCTGTGAGCTGGGGTCCCTGGGAGACTCTTGGTGGGGTGGCTCTGACTTGCTCCGTTGGTGCTCCCTGACCCCTGAGCCTGTGGATAAGGCAGGATGGGATGCAGCAAGTCCCGGGTTGCTGCTGTGCTGCCTCCTCCTCCTTCCCCCCACTGGCAGAGCCTTCTGGCACTGCTCCATGTGCTGGGAACGTTGTCCCCACTCAGTGCCTGGGGAACGACACTGGAATCCCTCATCTGCTTCTTGGCTGCTCTTAAAGGATTTGGGAGAGCTTTCTGGGCCACAGCAGGCGGGTGCTTTGTTCCACATGCTGTTTCCACTGCTCTTCGGCCGTGTGCCGCAGGGTGCCCTCCGGATGAGGGGGTGCTCCGGCAGCCGCGCCTGGCAGTGCCTGGGCCGAGCTCCTGCGAGTCTCCATGGGGCTGATGTGCTGTATAGTCCGTCCTGCAGCAAAAATCCATGCCTGGAGCTTCAGAGAGGTTGCTCTGGAATGCTGCTCTGTGCCTGGAGCTCTGGGGCTGCTCAAGGGAAGGCTACCAGGCTTGGCCTTGGGTGCTGTCAACTATCCTTGCTCTGGCAGGAGCCTGCTTGGTGCAGGGCCTTGCTTCTTCAGGGGAGCTCCCTGAGCCTCCAAAAAACCCTAGGACTTTTCTGGCTGCCTCCCGGGGTTGGCAGGCAGCCTGGGGATCCCTTGGGCCAGCTCCTGCCAGGCTCGCTCACACCTGCACCGCTCCAGCATCCCAAAATCCTCCCTGCCTGGCCCGGATACCAGCGGAACCTGACCCCCATCCTTCGTGGCACTGAGCTGTGCCAGCACCACGCACTGGAAGGAGGGCAGACGTGAGCAGTGCTCCCACTGCACCTTGCTGTCAGTGTCCCTCAGCCCAGACATGCTCCTGATCCCTGGAAGGGTACAGTGGGATTGCAGGGAATGGCAGGACCTGTGTGGGATGAGCTGCTCGACCCCGGTTGTGTTGGGCCTGGTCAGTTGGAGGAGCTGCCGAACCGAAACCCGGCGAGGCCGTTTCCTTCCTGGCAGCTCGGCCAACAGGAAGGGGAGTGGGCTGGCAACAAGAGCCAGCAGCAGCCACGGAGCTGCCCAGGGCAGCGCTGGGCATCGCCCACTGCGCTTCCTGCCGGCACAAAGGGACCTGCCCCAGTAAACAACCAGCGCTGCGGTGAGGGAGCAGCAACACCCCTGGGGATGTGGTGGTACCACGCTTGGAAACATCCACCTGCTCCCCAGTTACTCCAGCAAACAGGGAAATGCAGCCCTGGGCAGGCAGGAGAGGCCCGGAAACGATTTGGGAGCTGTTGGTCACTACTAGCAAAGGCCCTGGCACAGTTGGCACATGCCACCCGAGTGGGGACATGAGGAGTGGAGGCCATGCTGGGGCTTTGCAGGGTTTTACGTGGGGTGACTGTGCTGAAAGCACCAGGCTTGTGGGGCCCACCTTGGTGTGTACCCTGGCTGAGGACTGAGGGGAGAAGGACACATAAGGATGTGGAGCTGCTGGATCGAGTCCAGAGGAGGCCACAGAGGTGCTTCCAGGACTGGAGCCCCTCTGCTCTGGAGTCAGGCTGGGAGAGCTGGGGGGGTTACCCTGGAGAGGAGAAGGCTCCGGAGAGAACCTGAGAACCCCTTGCAGGGCCTAAAGGGACTCCAGGAAAGCTGGAGAGGGACTGGGGACAAGAGATGGAGGGACAGGACACAGGGAATGGCTTCCCACTGCCAGAGAGAAGGGATAGATGGAATACTGGGGAAGGAATCTTTCACTGTGAGGGTGGGGAGGCCCTGGCCCAGGTTGCCCAGAGAAGCTGTGGCTGCCCCTGGATCCCTGGAAGTGTCCAAGGCCGGGTTGGAGGGGGCTTGGAGCAACCTGGGCTAGTGGACGGTGTCCCTGCCCATGGCAGCAGTGGAACAAGATGAGCTTTAAGGTCCCTTCCCACCCAAACCATTCCATAATTTGACAAGATGGTGCTGCTGCTTCTCCAGGAGTTGGAGTGGGATGTTGGAAGTTCTGGTTTGTCCCCACTGGGGTGCAGGCACAGCAGGGTTAAGCCACCTCATCTCCCCATGCAGGTACTGGCTGCCTCGCCTGGACTTTGGTCCTGGCTGGTGCCCAGTGCCAAGGAAACCAGGGGCCGACTGTGGGCACAGAGCTGGCCCTGGGGCCTCAGGAGCCGTCTGTGTGCAGAGCTGGGGCCAGACCTGCCCTTCTGCCTGGGATGAGCGGGTGGAACGGCTGAGACACTCAGCACGGTACACATCCCTGTACACTCTCCATGGCCCCATGGGGAGTGGGAAGCTGGATGGGGGCTGGAGAGCCTCCCCTGCATCCCCGGTGCTTCCCATGTGGAGGGAGCCACCCGCTCCCCAGCTTAGCTCCAGTGTTTGCTTTTCCAGCTCCCAGCAGGATCCAGCTTTGAGGGAGAGCTTGTTTGGAGCTGTTTCCAAGCCACAGAACCTCGGCCAGGCTCCTGGCAGTTCCCCCATGCTGGTGCAGCCCTGGCTGCCATCCCAGTTGGCATCCCTGAATCCCAGGGGTGCAGGAACTCATCCCCTTGTTTGGGAAGCAGCAGGGGACCAGCCTGTGGCCGTGGTGCTGGCCTGGCTCCCATCTTGCCCCAGGAGCCTCTTTGTTTCCTGCTACTCCATGATTTTCCCGTGATGGCTGTGTCTCTCCCCACAGATCCGGCTGCGGTGCCAGAAGGGGATCCCGCCCTCGCTGCGGGGCCGTGCCTGGCAGTACCTCTCTGGAAGCAAGGTTAAGTTGGAGCAGAACATGGGCAAGTTTGATGTGAGTCCTTGCTGGGGACCCTCCTGCACCACCAGGGAGCAGGACAGTGCTGGAGTGGCTCCTGCTCCCTCCAGGGAGGGGTCTCTGTTGGGATCCCAGACATTTTGGGGTGGGGAGTGCAAGAAGTGTTGTTCATCCCAGTCCTCTCCTCCCCAGGAACTGGATCTCCTCACAGGAGAGCCCAAGTGGCTGGACGTGATCGAGCGGGATCTCCACCGGCAGTTCCCCTTCCATGAGATGTTTGTCTCACGCGGAGGCCACGGGTACGTGGAGCTACTGTGTGCCCAGTCCTTGTCAGCCACAGGGTGGGCATTGTCTGCCCCAGCTCATGCAGTCACACTCATGCCCCCAGTGTCCCCCCATCACCCCACAGTCCTTACACATCCAGAGTCACGGAGCATCCAGGCACGGAATGAAAACAGGGTGGCTTCCCAGGAGCTCCCTGTGTGGGGCACAACCCTGGGCACTGGCTCTGACACCCAGTGGAGTGGGAATTGCACGGCAGGAGGGCAGAGGGAGGAGGGGACCTGCTGTGGCCTCTGTTTCACCAGGAAAATGCTGTTCCTAATGTGTTTAGGAGAGTCTGTGCCCCTGTGCTTGCACCTGGGCCGTTTCCCATCCATGGCTCACCATGAGCCAGCATCCCTGGGGGGGCGTTGACTCTTGGATCTGGGGCAGGTGTGGCCTCTGTGGGCGGAGCTTCCCAGAGCACAGCCCTGGTTGTTGTGTCCCATAGCCCTGGGTTTGTGTGGAAAAGGGATCCCAGCCGGGGACTGAGCCAGGCTCATGCCTAGGATCCACGGGGAAGGCTGCTGGGCCGCATCCGTGCTCTGTTTCCAGCTCCCCGTGCCCGGGGTGTCTCCGCAGGCAGCAGGACCTGTTCCGGGTGCTGAAGGCGTACACGCTGTACCGCCCAGAGGAGGGATATTGCCAGGCCCAGGCGCCCATCGCTGCCGTCTTGCTCATGCACATGCCGGCCGAGGTACGGGCACGCGCCTGGGGCAGAGCTGGGACCACTGGGAGGGCGAGGGTCCCTCTGGGGGGTGCTCAGCTCCCGGCACCCCTGGGTGCTCTGCCTCCTCCCGCCCTCCCCTGTGGCCCCTGGGAGCAGGGAGGGACCACAGGGATGTCCCCTGGGTGCTCACTGCTGTCCCTTGGCTTGCAGCAAGCGTTCTGGTGCCTGGTGCAGATCTGTGAGAAGTACCTCCCCGGCTACTACAGCGAGAAGCTGGTGAGTAAAGGGCTCGTGGTGCCTTTGGCAGTGGCAGGGACCTGCAGGGGTCTGCACCGGCTTTGGAGCAATCCCTGGTATCCACACAGTCTGCGGGATGAAGGGAAGGAGAGCAGCCCTGGGGAGGAGGATTTTGGGGTGCTGGTGGATGAGAGGCTGGACATGCCCCAAGCACCCAGAACCCCCCTGTGCTGGGCTGATCCCACAGCGTGGGCAGCAGGGCAGGGGGGGATTCTGCCCCCTCAGGTGAGACCTCCCTACAGAGCTGCCTCCAGCCCTGGGGAACAGCACAGGGAGGACATGGAGCTGCTGAATCAAGTTCAGAGGAGGCCACGGAAATGCTCCCAGAGCTGGAGCCCCTCTGCTCTGGAGCTAGGCTGGGAGAGCTGGGGGGGTTCCCCTGGAGAAGAGAAGGCTCCAGGGAGACCTGAGGGCCCCTTGCAGGGCCTAAAGGGGCTCCAGGAAAGCTGGAGAGGGACTGGGGACAAGAGATGGAGGGACAGGACACAGGGAATGGCTTCCCACTGCCAGAGGACAGGGATAGATGGGAGATAGGGAAGGAATCTTTCTCTGTGAGGGTGGTGAGGCCCTGGCCCAGGTTGCCCAGAGAAGCTGTGGCAGCCCCTGGATCCCTGGAAGTGTCCAAGGCCAGGTTGGAGGGGGCTTGGAGCAACCTGGGCTAGTGGAAGGTGTCCCTGCCCATGGCAGGAGGTGGAAGAAGATGAGCTTTAAGGTCCCTCCCAACCCAAACCATTCCATGATTCTGTGTCTTCAGGCCAAAAGCTTACTCAGCTTCTCATCCCGGAGAAAGAAAAGATCTGGGAAGCTGCTGGGTATTCCCCGTTTCTGTGTTGTGCTGTGGCCTCAGAGGCATCCCACAGTCAGGGATGGGGTGCTTAGTGGGACACAGCTCTGCTCCTTTAGTCAGGTGTGGAGAGTGGGCTGACAGGGCCAGGCACTGGGGGCCAGTCCCAGGGCTGAGGCATTCACTGGGATGGTGGTCCCTGTTTCTGCAGGAAGCCATCCAGCTGGATGGGCAGATTCTCTTCTCACTGCTGCACAAGGTCTCACCTGTGGCCTACAAGCACTTGAGCAAGCAGAAGATCGACCCCATCCTGTACATGACGGAGTGGTTCATGTGCGCCTTCTCCCGCACGCTGCCCTGGAGCTCTGTCCTGCGTGTCTGGGACATGTTCTTCTGTGAAGGTAGGAGTTCCCCACCATCCTCCTCTTCTTCTGGGATGACCCCATGGCACATGAGACCTGTAGCAGGGCAGGTTTGAGGCAGCCACGTGCCTGGGGGGTAAATGAGCTGTTTTCCTGGGGATTAGGGGACACATGCATCCCAAATCCACCCTTTTGTGTGTCCTATTAGTGAGACTGGGATCTGGTGCCCCACAGTGTTTGAAGGACACGGTGGCAGAGTCACCCTGTCCTGCCTGGCACTGACTGCCTCACGTTTCCTTTTGCAGGGGTGAAGATCATCTTCCGGGTGGGCCTGGTGCTGCTCAAACACACTCTGGGCTCCTCGGACAAGCTCAAGTCCTGCCAAGGCCAGTATGAGACCATGGAGAGGCTGAGGGCCCTCAGCCCCAAAATCATGCAGGAGGCCTTCCTGGTGCAGGAGGTGAGGTGCTGGGGAAGGTCAGGGGGTCCAGTGCCACCCAGTTGGCCAACACTGCCAAACTGGGCTGTCCCTGGGTGGGCAGATGCGGCATAGCATGGAGGCAGCCTCCCAAAAGCTTTTTGGTTTAGGGGTTGCCTGTCACTGGGTGGGATCCCACACGCAGCCCTGGTGGCCCTGTCGCTGCCAGGGGAGATGCTGATGGCACAAGTGTCTCTGCAGGTCATCGAGCTGCCGGTGACGGAGCGTCAGATCGAGCGGGAGCACCTGATCCAGCTGAAGAAGTGGCGGGAGATGCACGGAGAGCTGCAGTGCAAGTCCCCCCCACGCATGCACGGCGCCAAGGCCATCAGCGAGGCTGAGCCTGCGCCCCGCAAGGCGCTGGAGCCCATGCCCTCCGTCATCGTCCCCCCCGGGCCCGCTCCTGTGCCCAAGGCCCGCAAAAGCAAGGAGAAGAGCCGGGAAAAGAGCCTGGCCAGCCCTGCCAACGGCCCCGGGGCCGAGGGCAACGGGGCGCCCGGCACAACCCGGGAGCTGCTGCACCCCCAGGTCTCCCCCCACCACCAGTCCAAGGAGAGCCTGAGCTCCCGGGAGAGCGAGGACACGTACTTGTAGGGCCCTGCCTGCACCCCGGGCAGCCGGGCTCAGCAGGGCTGCGCACGGACCCGGGCACGAGGACGCTGGGGACACCCCTGGCACGCAGCGCTGGGGGCTCTGAGCTGGAGGGATGGGACAGGGGGGGGCTGGTATGACTCCGTGGGGTGTCCACAGGAGCTTGGCCAGGTGTGGTGACCAAAGGGGACACCGTGGGTCTGCGCTGGGTGCCCACCCCGCAGGGTGCTGGCACCACGAGCGGTGGGAGCCCGGGCAGGGGGTGGCTGAGCCACCCAAGCTCCCTCCCCACACTGGGGGGCTGAGCTACCCCTCAGGCCCTTCTCCCCGTCCCAGAGCCCCTCGACCCATCACCCCCCGGGTCCTTCCTGTAGCCTCCACCCTGTGCCAGCCAGGCAGCCCCAGCCCCAGTTCCCAAGCACTTAGGCCTGGCACAGGGCACTGGGGGTATGCGAGGAGCCAGGGGACCCCTCGCCCCCCCTCTTTATCTAGTGAGGATATATCAAGCTGTAGCCCTATATGTAGTACCCAATTTACCTACTCACTGAGCCTATTTATTATTCCTTCGAGGCCGGACAGGGACCGAGGCAGGATGCGCTGGAGGCAGCGGGATTTGATGCCAATCACAGGGCTAAAGCCCCCCCACCCCGATGCCCGGGCTCCCCATAGCTCAAGGGGAGCGTTCACCCTGCCAGGGCTCACCCCACCACTGCCGCCGCCCCAGGCCCCAGTGCAGGTGTGATGGGGTGGGTGAGCAGGAGCCAGGTGATCCCTGGCTGTGGGGTCCCCTCTGCCCCCCATGCCCTCCCCAGGGCCAGGGGGTGGCTTTGTATCATAAGTGGGAAAAGCAGTTTTGTACAAAGGGGTCAATAAAGCAAGTGTGTAAAGGTGCAGCCCCAGCTCCCACCCTCTCTCCACCTGGGATGGGGGGTCAAGGGGTGGGGACAGGAGTGTCACCTCCCACTTTCTTCTGTGCCAATACGAGCTTTGGGAAGGCACCCTGGCCTGGACTCATCTCCTCTGGGTGCTCCAGCCCTGGGGGGGGGGAGCACCATGACCTGCACCTCATTTCCCCTGAATGCTCTGGTCCTGAGGGACACCCTGCCCTGGACCCCACCTCCCCTGGGTCCCCTGCTTCTGGGGGGCACCCTGGCCTGCACCCCGTTTCCCCTGGAGTTGACCCTGCCCTGAACCCATCTTCCCTGGGTGCTCCAGCCCTGCTGGCACTGTGCCCTGGACCAGGATGCTCCAGCCCCAGGAATCTGGTGCTGGAGAGGGTCCTGGGAGGGGCCCTGCTGCCGTCACCCTCTGGCACCGCTGTGTCACCACAGAGGGTGACGAAGCCCTGCTACCCCGCCCAGCCTTGGGGCTGCCCGTTTGAAGTGGGATGGGAGGAGCCTGAGACCTGCCCCAGCTTGTGACGGTGGTGGATGCCGGGTTCCTCGAGGGATGCCATGGAGTGCATTCCCTTCGCGGCACCCAGGCCTGTCCCCCCCTCCCATTCACACAACTGTGGTGGAACAGAGCCAGAAGACCCTCTAATTTGTCCTGTGACACCCCAGAGCTCAGCTCCCCACATCCCAAACAGTGCCCAGGCCCTCTCTCTTGCTCCTACTTTCTGCAGGCAGGAATTCTATCCAAGTCTCTATTCCTCCCTCCAGAACCCCCTTTTTCAGGGGGTTTGGCTCTGGTTCGGGGTGCTGCGTGCCCCCCTGGTCCTGCTCACTGCCCTGGGGTGAATCCTTGCTCAAGGCTGGTGGTCGGGGCTGAGTGTGGAGGGGCTGGCTGGATGCTGGGGTGGGGGGTACGGTGGGATTGGCAGTGGAGTTGGCACCGGGCTCCCAGTGGGTCCAGTCCCAGCCTAAAAGGGCTGGGCTGGGAGTGGGGGAGTTGGATCGGGTTGGGCCCCCTGAGACGTAGGTGAGTCCTTGTTCGGGCACCGCGGCGTATTGTACTGGGGCTTGTTTGGGCACTCCCAGGGCTGCAGCTCGGAGGCATCGCGGGACTCCAGGTTTGAGCTGCTCCAGGCACCCTGGGCTCCCGGATGGGGCTCATCTGGGCACCTCGGGAATGTTGAATTTCGTCTGGTTTGGGCACTCTGAGGCTCGGGGTCGGCACCCAGTACAGACACCCCGGGGCTCTTTTGGGGCTGCTCCGGGCACCTCGGTGCGCTGAATTTGGGCTAGTTTGGGCACCATAGAGTTCTTTGTGGGGCTGGTCCCTGGGCTCCGGTGCCGGGTGGTTGCCTCTCAGGCGGTGCGGGGGGGTTGTCCCGAGGCGGTGCCGGGTCGGCTCCCGGAGCGATGCTGAGCGGTCCCAAGCCGACCCCGGAGCGGCACGGGGCGGTCCCGGGGGAAGCGGGGCGATCCCGGGGCGGTCCCGGAGCGGCGCTAGGCGGTCCCAAGCCGGTCCGGGGAGGAGCGGAGCGGTCCCGAGGCGGTCCCGTGCCCGCCCTCATAGCGGCGTCGGCGGCGGATCCCAGTGCGGCGCGGCCGCCATGGACCTGCACATCTTGGAGCACCGAGTGCGGGTGCTGAGCCTGGCCCGTCGCGGGCTCTGGCTCTACACACACCCGCTGCTCAAGCTGCTCTTCCTGCCCCAGCGCTGCCGGTACCGGCCTTCCTCCCTTCTCACCCCTCCTCCTCCCCCGATGCCCGGCCTCGGGAGGCGGCGGCGGTTTTGGGATCACCAGCACTGATTTCTTCTTCTTCAGATGCAAGTTCTTCAGCCTGACGGAGACCCCTGAGGACTACACCGTCATGTTGGACGAGGAGGGCTTCAAAGGTACCGTGTGGTGGGCTCGGCGTCCCTCGCAGGATGGGCTGGCACTGCGGGCACGAGCTGGGCACGTTCTCAGCCCCGCTCCTCGCCTAGGCCTCGGGGAGCGAGTCCCGGCTTGCAGCTCGGCTCCCTCGGGATGTGCCCGTCCTGTTCCCTCGGCGCCTGCGCCGGGGATGTACCGGCTTGCCCGGCCGGGGCTCTCCCGGCGTGGCTGCCCTCCCCGTGACAGCCCCTCCCGGGCACAGCCGCGTCCCCATCAGTTCGTGAGACCAGGCTGGGTGACACGGTGGGGATGGTCTGCGGAGAGCCCGGTGCCAGCCCAAAGCCCAGGTGTTCCAGGCAGGGGGCAGGGACCACCTGGGATGCCTACAGGCAGCGCTCCAGGCTCTGCCAGCCGTCCTGCCATCATTCCCTGGCCCCTTTCATCTGCTCGGTGAGGACCAACTGGTGCTTCAGCAGAGCGGGGCAAATCCTTGCCCAGTCAGGCTGGCAGGGGTGAGCCCTTCCTGACAGCAGGGACCGGACTTTTTGAGGTGTCTAGGGGAGGTTTGATCCCTTCCAAGCCAGTCCCCCTCCCCAGGAGGTGCCATTTGGTGACGTCGCCACCGCTGGTGACCCAGCCGTGCATCACCTTCATCGCCCGCCCTGCCGGGGGTACCGGCCCAACAGGCTGAGCTGGAGGATCTGGATCCTGGCCCAGCTTCCCACGCCCAAACCTTCCTGCCAGGGCCGCAGGAACCGGCCACAGTGTCCCTTGGCTGTGCCCCAAGGAGGAAAGGTCAGTGCTCCGGCCACGGGCGCTCCCGGCCGAGTCCTGCTCCCAGCTCCTTCTGCTCTGGGACGGGACCGTGGCCCGGGCTCTCCCCACTCTCAGAGCCAGAGCTGTTCCCCACGTATTGTTTTATTTTGGGGCCTGTGGACAAATATTCCTCAATCCCAAGGGGAGGGCGGGAAGTGCCGAACAATGGTCCTGCGGGCCGGCGGCCCCACTGCGCCCTGTGCACCCCCTGCGGCTGGGGGGCTGCCAGGGTCCCTCTGCTCTGGGGCTGGAGGGTACCCCCAGCGAGAAGGGCTGCACTCCCTCTTCCCCTGGGGATCGGGACTGAGCCCTGAAGTGGTGACACGGGGACAGCGGGGTCTCCTTGCACTCAGCCTCACCCAGGGTGGTGTTGAAAAGTAATTAAGTGCTGAGTGCTGGGACAGGTCCCCATGTTCCCGTGGCCATGTCCCCCCCGCCTCGCCCCCAACGCTGGGCCCTGGGCCGGAGCCGAGGCTGTTCTGGCTCTTCCTGCACAGGAACAGGCACTGGGAACACCCGCCGAGGCCCTGGATACGGCCCCGCTCCCTCCCTGCCTCGAACCATGGTTTGGGAATGGGTTGCGGAGCCTGCACCGTGATGGGATCCCTGCCATGGGTGTCAGACCCTCCTGGGGTGACCTCCCCTCTGACACTGCTGACACGAGTTTGGGGGCTCAGCTGGGCTGAGGCTCTAGGTGCCCAGTGAAGGGCCAGGGGCTCGTGGTCTCCTGTGGGAGCTGCTTCCCACCTTTGCTGGGCGGGGGGAGTGGGTTGGAGACCTTCTGGGTGCCCAGCCCCTCTCCCTTCCTGGGAAGGGCTGCCCAGGGACGAGGGACTGCCTGGCTGATTTCTGGGGTGCCCCAGTCCTGGGCAGGAGGGTGGGAGCAAGGGAGGGTGGGAGGCAGAAAGAGGGGTCTCGAGACAGGAAGGGAGCAGCTGGCACATGCCCACCCTGCCAATACCAGCAGATTTTTGGGAAGCAGTCCTTGGCCCCACCAGCCTGGGCTCTTTCCTCCCTACCAGGCTGGCACCAGGTGCTGGCACCGCCAGAACAGCAGGGTTACCCTGCCCTTTTTCCCTCTGGTACCCCGTACCACTCTCTTTGAGCATCCCTGGTGCTGGGTGCTGGACTGGGGGCTCCTGGGGGGCAGGGGATGAGCTGGGCAACTCGAGGGCCCTGGTGGTGCCAGTTTAGCAGTGCAGTGCACCCCAACACCCCTTTACACCCAGCCCAGGGTGCTGCTGTGGGGAGGAGAGAGAGATCCTGGGTTTTGGGGGAGTTGTAACCTTGAGCCCTCTCATCCCTGTGACTGTTTCAGTATGGAGTGGCTGAGCCCTGACTGGGGATGGGGCTGGTCTGTGTCCCCGAACCAGTGTCCCCATACCTGGGACTGGTCCCATCCTGGGTCCACTCATCTCCCAAGGGACAGTGTGACAGCAGTGCTTGAGCCAGCACTGGCTCCGTGGCACAGACAGTGTCTGGCCGTGCCGAGCCCCATGGAGCCACCTGCCTCAGTGTAACTTGTCGCTCGCAGAGCTGCCGCCCTCTGAGTTCATGCAGGTGGCAGATTCCACGTGGCTGGTGCTCAGCGTCTTCTCCAACGGGCGGGAGCCCCCCGGCTGCCAGGCCACCGGTGTCACCAAGATCGCACGCTCGGTCATCGCGCCGCTGGCTGAGCACCACGTCTCGGTGCTGATGCTTTCCACGTACCAGACCGACTTCATCCTGGTGAGGGACAGGGACGGTGCCACCTGGTACCCCCTGGCTGTCCCAAGGACTCCACTGTGCCCTGTGGGGAGCAGGGGCAGTCCAGGCCCTGATGCTGTGCCCCTGGGCAGGTGCGGGAGCGGGACCTGCCCGTGGTGATCCACACACTGGCAGGGGAGTTCGACATATACAGGGAGGAGAGCGGCGAGTCTGTCCCTGTCACCTGTGATGACGTGAGCAACGGCTTCCTCAAGCCCAAGCCAGGTGAGTGACACTGGGTCCCATGTCCCCTGGAGCCACCTAGTCCCTGCCCAGATGCTCCCCTACTGGTATCCTTGAGGGATGTCCAGGGCCACCCTGTCCCTGGGCCATCTAGTTGCTGCCAAGATGCTGCCCCTCCCACCAGTAGTACTCCTCTCTTTAGGGGACCTCCAGGGCCACCCTATCCCCAGGCCACCTGTCCCCAGGACCACCCAGTCCTTTCTGAGGTGCTCCAGCTCCCACCAGTGGCACCTTCGTATCTGGGGGACCCCCCGGGCTACCCTGTCCCTCAGGGTCACCTAGTCCTCACCAATATGCTCCAGCTCCCACTGGAGGTACCCACATCCTTGGGGACCCCTGGCCACCCCTCTGCTCCCTGAGGGACTCCATGTGGGTGCGGTGGCCACGGGGTGGCACTGTGGGACTGTCCCCGAGCTGCCCCAGGGCTGACGTGAGGCTGTTCCCCTGCCAGCCGCCAGCCCCACTCTGCACCCAGTGCAGAGCCCCCAGACCCGCTTCTGTGTCCTGACGGTGGCCCCCGACACACTGCCCGCCATTGCCACCATGCTCATCGACGTCCTCTTTTACTCCCACAGGTGGGTCCTGGGGAAGGGGACACGGGGGTGGCGCCTCACCCAATACCACCTGAACTATGGTGACACCTGTTGCTCCCAATGGGTTTTCAGGCTCTAGCTGTGTTTTCCAAGCTGGTTCTGCCCTCCCAGGGGCTGCAGCCGTGTGGGTGCTTGGGGGTCCTGCTGCCACCATGGTGGGTGGGAGCCCTGACATGACACAGGGGACAAACCCACCACTGCTGTGAAGGGAGAGGGGTGGGTTTGAAAGGTTAGTGGGAATGGTGCTGGGGTGAGGGGATGCTTCTGACCAGGTCCCTTTTCTTTGTGATGGGGTCCTTTTTGATGGCACCCAACTGCTCCAGAGTCACTGTGGCCTTTCAGTAATGCCCCAAAACCTGGTGTCACCCTGTCCTGCCCATCCAGCACCTGCAAGCTGCAGCCCCTGCAGGGAACACCTGCTCTTGTCCCCTCTCCTCTCACCCTGCAGCATCCCAACATGGTGCTCAAACATCCAGTCCCACCACCAAGCCTTTCTCCTCCCCGTTTCCCTGTGCCTCTCCCCCTCTGCAGCCCCCCATGGGAGGCGGGTGCCAGCAGCCACGACCTCGACTCCATCACCTTCTTCTCCTTCTCCCTCATTGAGGGCTACATCTCCATCGTGATGGATGCTGAGACCCAGAAGCGGTGGGTGCTGTCCCTGGGGCTTTCTGTCCCTCTGTCCCTGGGTCTGGGGGCTCAAGGATAAGGGGGTGACATGCAGCCCCTTCTTTCTCAGGTTCCCCAGTGACCTCCTGCTGACCAGCTCGACAGGGGAGCTGTGGCGGATGGTGCGGATTGGGGGGCAGCCTCTCGGCTTTGGTGAGTGTGGCCATGGTGGCCATGTCCCCTCTCGTGCCACCATCACCCAGGGGGTGCCCTGGGGCACTGATGGCCCTGTATGTCCCCATGGCAGTGACCTGGGACCCCCTTTGCCCCCCTAGATGAGTGTGGCATCGTGGCGCAGATCGCTGAGCCATTGGCAGCTGCCGACATCTCAGCCTATTACATCAGCACCTTCAACTTCGACCATGCCCTGGTGAGCCCCTGCCCCCCTCCCCGGGGACCCCCCCTGCCTCGGGGTGTCCCCTGGGGCTGACACCCCTTGTGTCCCCCCGGCAGGTCCCTGAGGAGGGCATTGCTGAGGTCATCCAGCTGCTGCAGCAGCGGCAGGACAGCAGCAGATAACATCTGTCCCCAGGCCGGGTGGCCCAGTGTGGTGGCACGGTGGGGTCCTCCCTCCTCCCCACTCCCTGCCACTCCCATATTCATTATTTTTCAATTTTTAGGCTCCTCCAGTGTGGGGCAGAGTCAGGTGCAGTGTCACTCCCTGCGTGCTGGGGATGTGGTGGCTTTGGGGGCGTTGTGGCCTTGTGGCAGTGGGACAGTGTCCTGCAGGGGTGGGGTCAGTCCCTACGTGCCATCCTCTGGCTCCAGCCCTGCCTGTGTGGGGTGGGGGGGCTCAGGGAGAGAGTGGGTGTCCCCGGGGACCTGCTGGTGGAGGGGACACAAGAGGACAGCGATGTGCCACTGCAGTGCTATAGGGGACAGCCTAGGGCTGTGGGGACATGTCCCCATGCCCTGTGTGTCCCAAGTGGATGGCTGCCTCTGGACCAGCCCCATGGAGGGGTGAAGGCATCACAGCTCTGGGAGTGCCCCTGGCACCCCAAAAATCTCCAAGGTGGCAGAGGGGTGGCTGTGGTTCACCTCCAGCCCTGGCTGTCACCTGTCATAAAGGGGTGACAGTGAGCCCCCAGCTTTTCCCAAGTTGTATTTTCACATAGTTTTTAATAAGTCAATAAAATTTCTATTCTTTTTATTTCTGTGGAGACCTGGGGGTGTCCCAGAGCTGGTCTGTGTGGAGGTGGCAGGGGCTAGGATGGGACAGGGGGACATGGCCCTCCCTGTGCCCCACTGTGAGGTGACAGGGATGTGACCAGCTCCCCTTCCATATATTTTGGGTGAAAAAAGGGGTGAAGGCTGCAGCCCCCAGCAAATCAGTGGCCCTGGGGAAACTGAGGCATGAGGTCCACCCCACATTCCTGCCCTCCCCCTGCCCTGGACTGGGTCAAACTGGGGGTAACTGAGGCATGAACTTGACCCCAGGGTGTCCCTGTGATGCCATCGCTGTGTCCCCATGCCCTCTTGCCTTGCTGGCAGCACAGCAGCCTGTGGCAAAGTGGGGTGCACAGGGTTGAGGCTGTGCATTTTGGGGGTTGCTGCAGCCATGTGGGTGCCCCCCCACATGTGCCTGGTCATGAAGCAAGACCCAGCATGAGCATGGTGGAAACCTCTTCCCCAGGGCTCTGCTCCCGTCCTGTGCCCAAAATCCATTCCCTGCTCTCCCACGCTCCAAGCAGGACCATGCCCGGGCCCTGACACGTCCTGCCCGCGTCAGCCCCACACACTTCCAGCCACCAGCTTCCTGCCCCCTCTCTCTTTCCTGTCTCGCTCCCTTCTCCGAGTCATGGGACGCTGCTGACGTGTGCCCGGGAGATGAAGAAATTGCCGCCGGCCCATGCGGTCACTGACACTATTTTTGTCCCCGTTGGGTGTTGCACAGTCCTGTGCCGAAGAGGGATGGCCACCACTGTGGTGTCCTGCCAGCCCAGCTGGGGGGTGATCGTGCCAGGACCACCCGTGGCCAGGGGGCAGCTGAGGGTGGGGGTGCTCAGCCCCTCTGGTCCTGATTGCCTGGGCAGGGTGTCTGGGGGTCCCGCCATGGCAGGGAACATTCTGGAGAGCCCCTGAGGTCATGGATGGATGGATGGATGGATGGATGGATGGATGGATGGATGGATGGATGGATGGATGGATGGATGGATGGATGGA
>JAWWLV010000038.1:1139001-1165812 GCA_035041135.1 Platyrinchus mystaceus
TGGATGGATGGATGGATGGATGGATGGATGGATGGATGGATGGATGGATGGATGGATGGATGGATGGATGGATGGGAGGGAGGTAGGGATAGTCCTCTGGGTGAATGGATGGGCAGATGGATGGATGGATGGGCAGGTGTATGGATGAGTGGATGTACAGATGGTTGGTTCATCACACAGAAGATGAATATACAGGTTAATGGATAGGTGAAGAACAGGTGGAGGAATTTATGGGTGGGTGGGTGGATAGACAGGTGGAAAAGCAGGTGGATGGATGTATGCACAGATAGATGGGTGGATCCATGGATCTAAGGATGGATGGGATGGATAGATGATTCAGGTGGAGTGGTAGGTGGACAGGTGGAGGCATGTGTGGATGGATGGACATGTGGACTGCTGGCTAACTGTCTAGGCAGACTGAAGGATGAACAAACTGCTTCAGAGTGAGCAGGATGTTCTCCTGGCTCCTCCACTCCTCCAGGGCTGCCCCGGCTACAGCCCTGCCTGCCCCTGCAGCTGCCACTTCTGCCAGGGTATGCCCTGAGGAGGATGAGGAGGGGGAAGCCCCTGGTGGAGGAAGCAGCCCCTGCAGGTCGTGGGGGAAATTTTGGGAAAAGAAAACACTTCTGGAAGTGAGTCACCACCGTGTTCTTCCCCCTGGAAGGAGATGATGTTTCTAGGTTGTCCCCCTGCGCCATCACCAAACCTTCCGAATGTGTAAATTCAGTGCAGGGCGGCTCCGAGGTCACCAAAACCAACGGGATTGCGACACACCTGGAAACGCTGATCAGAGAGATTCCTTTTGATGAGGTGGGAAAAGCCCCTGTCGGTTCCGGGCTGCATCTGCTGGGAAAGGGGAGCTGAGAGCACAAGGGGACTTGCCCTGGGTGTTGCCGGTGGTGCCAAGGCTGTGCCGGTCCCAGGGCAGTGCCAGGGGCTGTATGAGCCAGGCTCCCCTGGGCAGTGTTGCACAAGCCCGAGCGGTGCTGAGGGCAGCGCTGCCCGACCCGACTTCCGCTGCCCTTGGCCCTGTGCCTTGGGCAACACCCAGCGGGTCCCCACTCAGCATTCCCATGGGTGCTGCCGGGCACAGGAGCTGAGCCCAGTGTCCCCAGCCTGATCAGCACCTGAGTTTGTCACCCTGAGGGGTGGGTGGCTGTAAGCAGGTGGATGAACCATCCTCTGGAGGTCGCTGAGCGCACAGGCCCCAGGCGTGCCATGAGGCTCCAAATATGCTGTTCTTCCACCTCCCTTCTTCCCAGGACAGATTTTTGGCTCCCACAGTTGGCTTTGGGATATGAAAGCCCTTGTGGTGGCACATCATGGCTGACATCCCTGTCCCCGGTGCCCCTGCCCTCTTTTGCATTGGGGTTTCAGGGCAGACAGGGCTGGTTTCAGTTCAACCCTTTGGGTGCCGAGCAGTGACATCAGGGTGACTCAAAACGCCCCTTTTCCAAGAAACCAGGACACGGGGGCCCAGCGGTGCCACATCTGGGATGAGCAATGGGACTGCAGACTCCCAGGCTGGACCCACCAGGACTCCCTCGAGGAACTGACTCGAAGAACATCCTATTGCCCGCCCGGCATCATTTCCTCCCGCTGGGCGCTCACCCCGCTCATTGGCCCCCAGGGCACGGCTTCACTTCTCGCTGCCTTTCCGTTGGGTCCCTGGGCGGTGGGGGCCACCGGCTGCGCTTTAAAAGCCGAGCTTCCCCCTCCCCGAGCAGTTAAGGAAGTCGCTCGCGCCGGCGAAACACCCGCCCCGGCCATGCGGTGTGACCGGCGGCCCTGGGGCATGCTGGCAGGTAGGTGTGTGCCCGTGTGCCACAGCTGCCCCCTCGCTCGTGCCTGGCTGTGCCAAACCGGGAGCTGCGGGAGGGAGCGCAGAGCGGGGCCCGCTGGCTCGCTGTGGCAGATGGCACCGAGGCTGTGCCATGGCAGTGTCATCTCCCGCGGGCGCTGGCGGGGGACGGGGACATTCCCCACTGTGGCACATGGGGATGAGCAGCCTGGGGAAGAGGGGATGCTGGCAGGGGACATGTTTAGGGGGCAGTTTGCGGACCGATGGCGGAGGGTCAGGGGTCAGCTTGCCCAAAACCTTCAGCCCTCCCAGCGCAGCAGGGACAGATGCTGTGTGCCAGCCCAGCACCATACCCAAAGTCACCGCTGGCACGTGGCTGTGGGTGACAGTGGGACTGGGACAGTGACTGGCCAGAGCAGAGGGGGCTGGATCCAGAGTGTCACTGCTGTCCCCTCCGTTGTGGTGGTTCACACGGGCAGGGGGAGCTGCTGGAGCAGCCGCTATGGTTGGGCTGCACATCCTGGCTGCTCCACAGCACCTCCACCATCCTCATCCTCCTCCCCGCCGGGCCCCCTGCAGATTTTTGGCACAGGGGTTGGATCATCTCTGCAGCAGGGACGGGATGTCAGTGCATGTGCCTGGCATGCAGCATTCTAGCCTCCAGGCCTGGCAGCAGGTGATGGGCACAGGGGCAGAGCTGTCTCCGTGGCACAGGGGACAGTGAGTTAGTGCCTTTCTGGTGCAGAGAGGGGGCTGTGACCCTGCTCCCAGCAATGCCCCAATGACCCCTATCTCCCTCCTCTTCCTCCCCAGCTGTCACCAAAGGGCTCCTCATCCTCTGGGCGGTGCCAGGACAGGGAGGGCAGCCCCTGAAAGCCCCCACCGTGCAGCAGACCCAGGCACTGGTGAAGCTCATGGCCGAGGACGCAAAGGAGCTCTTCACCTTCTACGTAAGTGCCCTTCCCTGGGGTGAGGGGTCACAGAGGGACACAGGGCTGGTGGGGAGTGGTTCCTGTGCTGCTCCCATCCCATGTCTCTGATCATCCTCTCCCATCCCTGAGCAGGAGGTTGACCAGCACCTGGCCATCCACAGCATCTGCCGCACCAACACACCTCCCCAGTGGCTGCAGCGACCGGTGAAGGGGCCCTGTGGGCTCAGGAGGCTGTGGGAGCCCATGGTGCACATGGACCAGGCACTGCAGGACATCGTCCGGCACCAGCGTGACCTCAGACCACCTGGTGCCGAAATCTTTCGCCGCTTGAGCAACACCCGCCGGCACGTGCGGGGGCTCCTCAACAACCTGGCCGGGCTCTTTCCTGCCCTCAGCCCCCGCCACCGGCCCCCACCCAGCCCCAAGGAACACACCAACATCTTCAAGCAGAAGCTGCAAGGGTGTCAGATCCTCTGGAGCTACGCCCGCTTCATGGCTGAGTACAGTGCCCAGCTGGAGACCATGGGCAGACGGACATGCCGGGAGAAGCGAAGATCACAGCGGGGCTCACGGATAACTGCATGCTCCTAGGGCAGCCCACTGGCACTGGGTTGTCCTTGTCTGCATCTCCATCATCTCCATCCCATCTCATCCCTTCCCAACCCCATCCCAGCATGGAGATGCGTTGACTGGCCGGGATGCACTGCAGATCCCCTCTTATCTCACTGTGAATCGAGGACACGAGTGAAGCCGGAGCATCTCTGGTCACTTTGGATATCCATGGGGACCCCGCTGTTCCCGTGCCACCCCTTGGCTGCAGGACAGCCCTGCTCTGCTCCTCCCAGCTCCCCCACACCCTGACCCTGGAGCCGGGTGTCCCCCGGATGCCCAGCCATCCCCTGTCACCGAGCCCGGCCGGATTTTCCAGTGATTCAATGGGTCAGGTGACCTGGCCTGACTAAGAACCACCTGTCCCACAGAGAGCACTGCTGCCACCAGGGAGTGTCACCAGTGTTGTCACCCCTGCCTGCCCTGCACCAGATCTGCTGACCCCAGAGAGCAGCTGGGAGAGGAATCCTGTGAGCTTGGTGTTCTTCTGAGCTTGATGTCCCCATGAATTTATTGTCCCTGTAAGCTCACTGTTCCTCTGAGCTCCCTGTGAGCTTGGTGTCCCCTTGAGCTTGGTGTCCTTTTGAGCTCGGTGTCCCTCTGTGCTTGGTGTCCCTACAAGCTCAGTGTCCCTTTGCACATCCCTATCCTCGTCCCTGCATGCTCAGTGTCCCCAAGCTCTCAGCTTCCCTGTGCTCTCAGTGTCCCCTGTGCTTGGTGTCCCCATGCTCACGCTTGCACACTTGGTGTTCCCACACCCTCAGCATCCCTGTCCCCTCAGTGGCCCCCCCAGGCTGTGCCACCACAGCTCTGACTGTGCCAGGCAGGGACTCAGCTCTGGCCACCACACTGTGACGGTGGGTGGCAGCACCCACCCCCTGTCCCCTAATTTATACATTAATATTTTTGTGTTTATGGTATTTATTGAATTCCAGAGTTAATTTAATACACCCCTGTAATGGGGTAAAATATTTAAGGACATTTGTAATATATAAATATCTATTTTTGTGATATTTTTTGTATGGTGTTAAACTATGGATGTCATGAGGTTTTATTTATGAATATTGATATTTTTGGTACTTTGAGAAGGGTGGTGCCCCCTTCCCACGTGGCACCTCCTTATTTTTGTACAATGGCAGAAGGAAATAAAGTGCTGACCTCGGCCTGTCGGCCGCTGAGACATCATGTCCCTGTGTCCCTGTGTCTGTCCCAGGGGCTGTGGGCACAGAGGGGCTGTATTTTGGTGGCCAGGCTGTGCCTGTTTTCCTCACTGGGGCACACGGGGTGTGACATGGGGTGATGTGGCACACGGGTGGTGTGGTGGGGGATGTGGCACCTGGGAGGAGGGACAGTACAGTGTGGTGAGTGGCATGGCACAGGATATGGAACATGGCACACGATGGGATGTGGTCCATGGAGTGGCAGAGGACATGGCACTGCACTGCACAGCATGGCCCACAGCGTGGCACAGAACACGGCACATGATTGGATGTGGACCATGTCACAGCACAGACTGTGGCACATCAAAACATGGCACATGTCACGGCACAGGATGTGGCACATTATGTGATGTGGCACATGGCACAGGATGTGGCATGTGGCATGTGATGGGATGTGGCCCATGGTGCGGCATGGGACATGGCACAGGGCATGGCACACGATGGGATGTGGTCCATGGCATGGCACAGGACATGGCACACAGTGGCATGTGGCATTGGATGTGGCACATGGCACAGTGTGGCACATGTGGCACACATCACGTGACATGGCAAGTTGTGGTGTCCCATGGCATGGCCTGGCATTGCCAGGCATGTGCCATGCCACAGTGTGGCACACACCCCATGGCACACACAGCCCTGAGCAACAGTCCCCTGGCACGGCCTGGGCCATTCCCACAGCCACGCCAAGCGCAGTGTCTCTGCAGTGTGACCAGGGCCACCGTGGGGACCAGGCCCACTGCCACCAGTCCCGCTGAGTCAAAAATCCTAAGACCGGGTCATGTGTCCCCATGGAGTCACTCGTTCCCTGTGTGCCGTGTGCCGGTGCCTGCCAGGCTGCCTGGCTGTGCCGTGGGCACCCTGCCTGAGTCAGTCACAGGAACATCTCCACTGGGACAGCCACCACCGCCCTGGCACCTGGGGACACTCCTGATGGGGACAATGTCACCATGAAGCGGCCTGGGCTGGCCTGGTGTGCTGTGGGTGACTGTGCCAGTGACTGTGCCAGTGACCGTGACTGTGCCACCATCGAGCCACCCACCCAGCTCCGGAGGGGCTGTGGAGGGGAAGGCACAGGTATGTGACCCCCCTGGGAGCGCATGGAGGGGTGGGTGACACCCTGGGCTGAGTGTCACTAGAGGGATACTCTCTCTGTGGGATCCCCATGGGGCTCCCAGGGCACCTCAGTGCCCACCTGTGGGAAAAGCCACCTCATGATGGGGACATTGTTTGGCCACAGTCCCCAAGGGGCAGCTCACGCTGTCACGGCCACAGGGTCTGCAAACACAGCAGGGTGTCTGCCTGTGGGTGACATGTATGGGGTGGCACCAGTGAGGTGGCACCGGTGCTGGAGTGCAACTGGTAGAGTGGCACTGGTGGGGTGATACTGGTGGGGTGGCACCAGTGGGGTGGCACTGGTGAAAGGGCACTGGTAGGGTGATACCAGTGGGGTGATACCAGTAGAGTGACACTGGTGTGGTGGCACTGGTGGAGTGGCACTGGTGGGGTGGCACTGGTGGGGTGACATTTACAGGGTGACACCTATGGGGCACAGGGGCAGGGACGAGAAAGCCCCGGGCAGGGAACCATTGTGAGTCAAAGGGGAATTCAGTCCCCACCGTTGGGCAGATCTGGATTTCCCCGGGACGGGGGCACCTGCCTTGCTCATCCCTTTGTCACCACCCCCCTGGCAGGGCCCCCCAGATACCCCCAACCCCAGCACAGCCTCATTCCCACGCCTGTGGTACCTCCCGGGGCCTTTGGTGACACTGGAATGTGGGTGTCCTCCCCCTGCACTTGAACAGCAAAGGATGGGACTCTGAGGGGACCCTCAGGGACTGTGGGATGGGGATGGGGCACGGGGGGAAATTATGGGGTGGGGCAGTTCTGGGATGGGGCTGAGGCAGCTCTGGGAGGGACTGGAGCAAGGGGACGATTGTGGGATGGGGAAGGACGGGAGGCGACAGTTGTGGGCTGGGGAGAGGGGAGGTCTGGGATGGGGACGGGGCAGGGGGCAGCGCCGGAGCGGGGATGGGATTGGAATGGGGCAGTCCTGGGTGGGGATGGGGCAGAGGGGGCAATTATGGGATGGCGAGAGGCCAGTTCTGGGCTGGGGCAGCAGGGGGCAGCAGGGGGACAGGGATGGGGACAGGGATGGGGACAGGGATGAAGCGGGGGGGCGCATGGGGACAGGAAAAGGGATGGGGGTGTCTGGGATGGAGCTGGGGACAGTTGCAGACGGGACGCGGCGGAGGGGACAGAGCAGCAGCAAGGCAGAGGCGGCCTTGGGACACCCCGGGCTCGTGCCCATGTCCCTGGGCAGGCTGGCGGTGGGGATGGCAGGGACAGTGGGCACAGCTGCCGCCTGCCCGACCTATCCCCAGCTCCTCCCGGCATCCCCAATCCTCGCAGGTCCCCGGTCCCGCAGCCCGCTCTGACAGGAAGAGCTGTCGGCTCCCAACCCCCCACCCCGCCCCCTCCAGCCCCTTCCCGCTCCCTCCATGGGACACGCTGGGACCCCCACCCGTGTCACCATCTCATCACACTCCTGCTGCCCGTGGCCATGGGGCAAGATCCATGCGGGGATGTTCCTGCTACCAAAGGGATTGGGAAAGGGTATTTTCCTGGGCATCATCTCCTATCCTGGCATTACCCAACTCCAGCATCTCCCATCCTGTCATCTTCTCACAACCCCGGCATCTCCCATCCCAGCATCTCCCATCCCAGCATCTCCCATCCCAACATCTCCCCAGCCCTTCTGGACCAGGAATTCAGGTTTTCCCAGGTGAGCATCGCTCCCTGCAGATCTCCAGTGTCTCCCCCGCGTGGGTTTGTCTTTTTTCCTGAAGAAAGCCCACCCTTTAATCCCAATACTTTTGCCCAAAGGGATGAGCTGCCAGTGGCCTTGAGAACACCGGTGCCATTGTGTCCATCCCACCATAATCAGGGTCCCTCACCTCTCGGTGAACGCCCCCTCCACCTCCCTGCACCTTTCACCTCCCAGACTTCCCCCAAACATTTCTAGCACCCTAGAAAATCAATTATAAATGTTACCCCAAAGCCCAGCTCAGCTCCAACCTGGCTGAGTCACTCCTGAGAAATTCAGGAAAAGGGCAAATCCTGCCCCCCCCCCAGGACTTTCCCCAGTGCTATTAATTAACTGCTATTAATTCCTCAGTTAATTAAATGCGTCAGGCCATCAGATGTCCACCAGTATGTGATGTGCTGCTCCCCACACCCCAACAAAACTGGGTTGAGGCTTTGGGGGGGGGTGAGGGGGCTCATCCTCCTTGTCCTTTGCAGCCCCCAGCCCCATTCCTGACATCCCAGTAAGGCCAGGCTGGGCTAAACTGGGCTTTGCTTGCTGGGGCATCAATGTCACCAGCAAACCAGGCTGGTTCTTGCCTGGGGAAACTGAGGCAGGAGCAGATGTGGACCAACCCCCCAGCACAGGGCAGTCTCTGTGTCCCCCCTCACCGTGTCCCCCCCTCCATGGGGGGACAGCCGGGGTCGTGGTGGCTGTTGCATCACCGTTCCTTGACTGTCACCATCGGGTTCACCTGCCAGGGCACAAACTTGCTAAACCTGATTAAAGTTTTAGCTCGGCCCGGGTGAGAAAAAAAGTATAGAGAGGACAAAAAAATCCATCTAACCTGTTTTCCACCCAAATAGGGGAGTGGACAGACCTGCAGTGTCCTGATCCCACGGGAACCCTAGGAGAAGATGACCCAGTACCCTCCTGTCTGCCCCAGCACCCTTCTGCCCGCACCCAGCACCCTCCTGTCCATTCCAGACAGGGGCCAGCCCCGCCGAGGGAAGGGTTAACCCTGGGGGGCCGGTCCAGCCTCTCCCCCTGGGTGGGTTTGTCCTTTTTTCCTCCAGAAAACCCACCCTTTACTTATAATACTTTTGCCCAAAGGGATGAGCTACCGGCGGGCTGGGTGACACCAGTGCCCACCGCGACTAAGGGGTGCGGGACCCCACCACCAACTTCCCACATCTTTCATCCCTTCAAAACCCCCCAAAACCCCCAAATCAGTCTTTTTCCCCCCTCCTTCACTTTTCTGCCTGCCCTTCAGGCAGCGGGGAAGCTCCGGCCGGGGAGGGGGTGAAAGTGTTTGTGGCTCTGTGATTGACGGCACCGCTCGCCCTCGACACCCCCAAACCCCACGTGCGGCCACTCTCCTCCCCTGGGGGGGCTTTAATTCAACTTTCCCTTCCCACTCACTTCCCCAGCACCTCCCCGAGCCCGCGCACGAAACGAAAAAAAAAACACACAAAACCGGGTGAATCAACTTTATTTCTAAGAATCATTCAAGATTTCCAAGCCCGCGATTGCTTTCCAGTTTCAATAGAAGTAACGATAGCGGTGCTTCAACCCCCCCGCGTCTCCCCCCTCCCCTCTTCTTACAACACAGACTGGCTGTCGGACCGGTATATAAACCCCGAGAAGTCCCCCAGTATGAACATGAATTTCTGAAAACTTCCTCTGCCAACACCAATCCCTATTAAGTCGCTCCCGGGACGCGGCTCACAATGAAGTTCATGCCGGCAGGTAAAAAAAAAAAATGGACTTTGAGGATATTATTTCCCCTTCTCCCCTTCTTTTTTCCTTCCCCTCCCCTCCTTTTCCCTGTGATGCTCGGGTGCAGGCGGGTCCCGGTTGGATGCCACCGCTGGAGCTGGAGCGAGGGCTCCCGCCGCGTTGCCTTCCCCCTCGGGATGAGCATCTCTGGGAATTGGCAGCGGGAGCGCAGCGCGGCGCTGGCGCGATGCAGCCAACATCTGGACACTTATATAACTGGAAATGCTTCCAAGAAAAAAAAATCTCAAGAAGGGGGGGGGATCTTCTTTTTTTAATGGCTTTTTTGTACTTTTAAATACTTTCTCCCCCCCCCCCTCCGGCTTTTCCTCCTTCTGGGTCTCCTGATGCCGTGTCGGGAGCGCTGGAGGGATGGGGAGGCTGCCAAGTGCAGGAGGGAGAGTTGGAGGGAGCAGCCCCCGCCCCAGCGGCAGTGCCGGGGGGTCCCAGGTCCCTCGGCACACGTGGGTGCCGAGCCTGGCCCTGCCCAGCTGTGAAAGGGGAAGAAGCAGTGGCCGGGAGGGAAGAAGCGAGAGGGGCTTGCGGCAGGGTCAGGGAATCTGCATCCCGTGGGAACACTCAGGGCCCCGGGGGCGCGGGGAGGAAGGGTCCCCCCTCGTCCTGTGCAGGAGGGGAGCGGCGGCGGGTCAGGGATCGCAACACGCCCAGGTAAGTCCTTTCCCACCTGGGCAGAGTAAATAAATCGAGACTTGGATTACCCGGCACCGGCGGCACGTCGGAGGCTATGACAAGTGCGGGCAGCTCCTGCTCTCGGCACTGCCCGGGGCCTGGCCTGGCAGCAACCCCTGGGCGGGCACGGGAGCCTCACGGGGGCATCCAGGTCACCCAGCAGCCGGGCCCCCCCTGGGCCACCCTGCCCGGAGGATGCCCAGCGCAGTGGCAGCGCTTCGGAGGCGTTTCAGCCTCCCCGAGCAGGGATCCCAGTTTGGGGGAGTCCTAGTGGATGAGGGCTCAGAGCGCCCTGCTCTCAGGAGGGGGACGCCGGGGCGACCCAGCTGCCGGTGGCTCAAGAGTCCCCTTGTTCCGCGTCCAGGGATTTCCTGGCTGGAGCCTCTGGCAGCTGCGTCGTCTCTCCCCAGGGCTCCTCGGCGCTGCGCCCACTTCTCAGACGGGGAAACTGAGGCAGGCGGTGGGGCCGGAGGCGGGAGGGAGGGAGGCAGGTTTCCTTGCGGGCGCCCCGCTGAGTCAGCCCGGCCGGGGTGGGGCCTTGCTCCCGCAGCGCCCAGACCAGGATAACGGAGGAAAAAGCGCTTTGCATATTTGATTAAACCCGGCAGGTCGCCACCGGGCCGGTTGCGAAATGTGGGAATGCTGCGGGGCCCCCCGCCCGGAAGGGAGGCGGGGGAGCGCCTGCCGGGGGGCAGGTGAGGGGGACGGGAGTGGGATGGGAACTTCGGCACGGCCAGACGGGAAAATGGAGGGTCTGAGGACTGCTGGCTGAGCTGGACCCACACCCGAGAGGGATGGGTCCCCACGCTGGATGTCTTTGGGTGCCTGGAACTGGGGCCATCCTTGGAGGATGTTCAGCAACATGGTCCCCATGGGCCAGCACCGTCCCGTCTCGGTGCCCACCGTGACAGTGGCCTCTCTCCCCACACAGGTGTCGTGCCTTTCATGGCCCTGCTCCTGCTGCAGCGGCGGCCGGTGGCCGGAAGGGCGCTGCTGGTCACCGGCTCCAACTGCCCCGGCCATGGCTTGTGCCGCTCCAACGTCCAGGAGCAGACCCGCAGGCAGGTCGCGCTGCTCAATGCTACAGCGCAGGACCTCTTCAGTCTCTACGTAAGTGACACTCGGGGACAGAGGGACCTCAGGGGAGTCTGATCCACAAGTGCATGGAGAGGGAGGGCTGGGGACACGATGGGGACAGTGGCAAGAGGTGGCCAGGAGGGACACAGGGGACATAGGGTGACGCTCACCTCTCCTTCCAGCTGAAGTGCCAGGGAGAACCGTTCAGCAGCGAGAGTGACAAGCTCTGCAACCCCACTGGCATCTTCTTCCCTGCCTTCCGTGTCAACCGGACGAGCGAGAGGAAGGAGGTGATGGTGGCCATGTACAAGCTCTTCGCTTTCCTCAATGCCTCGCTGGGGAACATCACACGCGACCAGGAGGAGCTCAACCCCACGGCCAAGGAGCTCCTTGACCGGCTCCACAACACCACCAAGACCACCCGGGGCCTCATCTCCAACCTCACCTGCCTCCTCTGCAAGAACTACAACATATTCCAGGTGGACGTCAGGTACGGGGAGAGCTCCAAGGGCAAGAGCACCTTCAAGAAGAAGCAGCAGGGCTGCCAGGTGCTCAGGAAGTACGTGCAGGTCATCGGCCAGGCGGCACGTGTCCTCCTACCTCATCTCAGCCCCTCATGAGCGCCTGCCCCGGCTCTGCTGCTTCTCCACTGCCGATGGTCCCCACGCTGCCTCCCGAACTCCCACCTTCCTATTTATTACCCCAGACCCTGCGCTGACCCCATCCGCCCTCTGGTAATTTATTGCCCCTTGAGGGGGTGAACACTGCAGGCCGGAGTGTCCCGGGTGGAGCAGAGCCGGGGCCGGCATCCAGCGGGACAAGGCAGTGCATCCCTGAGGTGGTGCCGGGGCGTGGGCTGGTCCCGGGACGTTCCTCAGCTGTCCCTGTGCTCCCACAGGGTGTGGGGAGCTGTGGAGCTGTGGGAGCTGTGGGGCTGGTGGCAGGGCTGGACTCTGTCCTCCATGAACAGTCCCCATCATGGAGAGCACCTTGACAGAAATCCTCGAGCACCGTTCAAAAGCTTCCTCTTCCCTGGAAAAAGGATTGTGAGGAAGGACACAGTGATGCAGCGGCTAGGGAAACATGGGGACATGGGGACACGCTCCCCCTGCACATTTTAAGGCCCCGCGAGGAACTGAACAGGGGTACTTTGGTGGCCGTGGTGGCTGGGGCTGGGTCCCACCATCCGGGTCAAGGTCACCCCCTGGGGGACAGAGCGGGCAGTCGCCCCACTGTGGAGCATCGTCCCCCCGCGCAGGCACAGCGGGGCACGGAATGCCCTCCTCCTTTGGAAAAGTACTTTTCCCATCGGGAGGGCTCTGAATGTACTAGTGGCCAAGGGCTGGGCTCCTCACAGCTGAATGCAGCCTCGGCATGGGGTGCGTGGGACAAAGGGGTGTGGGACACGGGGACATGGGACACGGGATGGGGGACGTGGGCACAGGTGGCAGGAGGTGCTGGCTCGCTCCTGGCACCAGAGCAGGCTGTGAGGGTTATTTATTGCCTCAGTGGAAAGCCCAGTGTGTGCCAAGAGCTGTGACCTAACTGAATAATTTTATTGTTAACAATAATTAATAATTATTAAGAAAATTTGTGGTAATATATAAAATGGAATTCTATTTAAATATTTATTTTTTTATACTTCTTTGCCCGCTTTTTTTTTAATAAACCAACAGAAACAGACTGCATTTGACTGCTCTTTGCCAGGTTCCCTTTGTGCTCACCCTCAGACACCTCTGCACCTCTGAAGCCCCCTCAGGCATCTCTGTGGTCTGGGGGTCACAGCCCCTTGTCACCTTGCTCCTTCCTCCCTTCCTGTGGGATGGCTGATTCAGAAGGCTTTTTTCCAGGGGGGAACGCTTACATTGGCACTCACCAGCTGCTCAAAAGCACCGTGAGGGTCTAAGGAGGATTGTGGTGTGGGGACCACCATGATGGGGGGATAGTAACAGGGTGGTAACAGGGACCATCACAGTGTGGGGAACATCACGGTGCAGGGAGATCATGGCATGGGGAGCATCCTTGCGTGGACACCATGGCAGTGTGGGGAGCACTGTGGCACAGGCACCGTCACAGCGCAGGCAGCCCCACGCTGGCAATGCCGGCAGTTCCTGGCGGTACAGGGAATCACTGAAGCCCTCTGGGAAGACGCAGAGGAAGCTGAGAAAGCATGTGCAGGGTGGAAGGGACACACCAGATAAAATCAGAGGCGCTTCCCAGGCAGCGCTGGGAGAGGCTCAGCAAAGCTTTGCCGGGGCCAAGACCACCTAAGGCTCCGGCAGTGCCCCGGTCCTCAGCGAGCGTCTCGCATGGGGTTGTATCGGTTAACAAGAGCCTGATTATACAGGAGATGCTGGAGCAGGATGATGAAATTTTCCTCCTCCTCCGGAGCCCTTGGGCCACCAGCCAAACCTCCCAGGCATGAGACAGCAAGCGGATGAGCTAAGATCCTGTGTGATCATCTCTCGTGTCTCGGAGGAGCCCTGACCAGAAAATCATTGCAGAAACTCAAAAGTTGCCCCCAAACCCCCTCCTTCTCTGCCCCACAGGGTCGTGCTGCCTGGTTGCACCCCCCAGCTCCCATGGGAGGTTTCATGGCATGGGTTTGACCCCAGAGTGAAACCACTTTGAGCCAATGGCAGCCTCATACTGCAGCAGTGGTGACAGCAGGGACAGCAGTGCCCACCTCCAGCCTGGCCCTGCTGTCCCTTCGTGGCAGGGGTGAGCCCCAAAACAGCGCCGGCTCTCCTGCCCCACAGCAGAGGCACACGGGGATGTCCAAGGATGCCATGGTGTGTCCCCAGGCATGGTGTGGTGTTCTTCCATCACCCCAGCCTGTCACCAGGGAAGGGACCCCAGTGCCACTGGTGCCCCTGCCCTGAAGGGTGCCCAGTTTTGGATGACAGCCCATCATTATTTTGTGGGGCCCATTTCCTGCCTGCACCATTGAGATACAATGCCCTCAAAGCAATACAACCTTCCCAAAACACAGCGATGGGTCAGGGCACGGAGGGCAGAGCCACTAGCCCTTTGGAATGGGCATTATGCCCCAGGTCAATGTCCTGCAGTATTTGCTGGCTGCCAGGGTCACCCTGTCCCTGCAGCTGGGGACACCTGGGTGTCCCCATGGCTATTGCTGCCACAGCATTGTATGGCCAACATCTCATAGGCTGAAAGACCCGGGCCGGACATCAGGGCTGAGCCTGTTTGTGTGTCGATATCCACACCTCACCCTCACCAGGGACATGGCAGGTGCCCAGGGGTGTCACCAACCCATCCCCCGGGGGTTCGAGGGGTATCAGGGCCGGGGCCTGGAGTCGGGCTCAGCAGGGCCGGGAGCTGGGCTGGGGACAACGGGAGTGAGGAGCTGTGCACATCTGGATTTCTCACGCTTGTGTTAACCGTCCCTCCTCAACCAGATGGCAAAAATAAATAAATAGAATAAATCACAGCCTCCTGACATAAATCGGGAACTCACGCCCGGGTTCTGCGTTTCATGAGACTCCCTGGAAGACAGTCAAACATAGGCGAGGACAATGGGTTCACTTCTCCCCTGTGTCGGGTCATTCCCAGTTAAGGCTCATTAGCGGCGGGCGGGGGATTAACTCTTTCTTCCCTGAAACGCGTGGACAAGCCCCTAAAATTTCCCAAATCCCTTCCTTTGCCCTCTCCTGGGGTTTTGGAGCCGGGGCTGGCGGAGGTCCCCGGCTCGTGCCATCCCCTCAGCGAGCCAGGACGAGCTGCCCTGCCCGTCCCAAACTCGTGGGAGATGGAAAGGGCTCCAATGACCTCAGCCAGGGGCTGATCCCACCCAGCCGGCGCCCCGGGGCAGTCGGCCAGCCCCGCCAGCCACACCGGCAGCACCGGGAAGAAACCGGTGCTGTGGCTTCTCCGGCGGCACCGGCAGGACCCTGTCAGTGATCTCCCTTCAGCCCCAGGAGCAGAGAAACTATTTTGGCTGGGCCGAGAGCCAGGAGGAGCTCCGGGGAGCCATCCGCTGCGATGGGAGCGATGCCCGCGCCCCGATAACGGAGCGGCCTGACCATCGGCCCCGAGCGGCGGGTCAGCGCTGCCTTCGGGGAGCGGGATACGTGAGGAGATGCTCCTGCCCGCGGTGAAGTCAGTGCCGCTGCCTGGGTGTGACTAACTGACCTCAGCCCTTGGCCCCGCGGCGCGGATCATGTGCTGCCTGACGCCGCGAACCCGGCCGGACGGGTCCCTGCCGTGCCCCGGGGCCACCGGCCAGACGGGACTTGCCTTCTGCGGGGGCAGGTGCGGGGCTGGGGCACCACCAGCCTCACATCCCCTCTGTGGGACGGGCGGTGGGGGACCTGAGCTGCATCCCCGGGGACTGAGCCAGCACGAGCATCCCAACCGCAGCTAACCCCACCGGCAAAGCCAGGGATGGCAGTTCCCTGAGAAATCCCAGTTGGAGCATCACGCCTTCCCCTGTGTGCATCCAGGCTGGGGTCGCACCCTCTGGTGCTCGCAATAGAGCCCCTTCCCCATCTGGGAGGTCCCCTCAAGGCTCGGGATTGGGGACAAGCGTTCAGCCAGTAACGGTCTCCCCAGCAGGTCCCCAGCCAGGTCCCTGAGGATGGGAACATTGCATCCCAAGGGCTGGCTGGAGGCTCTCCTGCTCCATCGCAGGCTGGCTGCTGGCCCGAGCACGGAAAGCAGAGCAGGGCCCATCTGAAATGCATTCGGGCACTGTTGCTGCAATAGCAGATGCTCCTGTGGGTCCTCGGCCACATCACAGTGCGTCCGGGCGGGAACTGCACGTTCACATGGGAAGGAACAGCCCTGGTCCCAAACGGCTCAAACTCCTAATTGGGGACCAACCGTGACAAATAAACAAGACAATGGGCTGGAGGCGAGATGAACGCAACCTCTGTCGCAGGCCCCGGCTCCGAGAGCCGCCCCCGTGCCCGGCAGGGGACTTGGCACGGGCCTGCAAGAGCCAGGGGGAGGGCAGGGCCAGATCCGGACCCCTGGCAGAGCCACTCACTGTGTGACACTGCCGGGGCTCGAGCTGGCTCGGGAGCAGGATGACACATCCCCAGCCGTCCCCCGAGACCCCTGTCGGCAGCTTTGCTCAGCAAGTGTTTAGTCTCATGGTGAGAGAGCTTGGAGCAGGGTCAAACCCAGCCCTGTGGAGCTGCTGGAGAGACCTCTCCTTCCTGCACCCCAAATTGGGGAACGTCCATTTGCCTTGCACAGGGTGCAGGGGACCCGTCTCCATTACCCTCTCTCCAGGAGGGGATGTGCTGCCTTGGAGTGATGCCTGGGTATCTGATGGAGGGGTTATGCCAGCACAGTTATCGCCCTCCAGCAGAGACAGGGGCACTTCCACAGCCCTGGGTGGGCTTGGCACCAATGGAGGAGCCTTGACAAAGTGCTCAGCACCCAACCAGACCCACAGCAGGCAGAGCACCCACTCATCAGTGTCCGAAAGGGAGTGAACAACTGGCTCCTCCATCCCTGCTCTGTTTGGATCTCATGTGATGTTGAATCTCCCTTGCAAGCCCTGAGCCCAAAGCCCAAAACCCAGCAGGACCTGTGGGGTTGAAGCTATTTGAGGCACATCTGCTTAACAAAGGTATTCCAGGTGGCTTGAACCCACCTAATTCCTGGCCATGAGGGGAAAATCAGGGCTCAAGGGGAAGATCTCACCCAAGGAAAGGGAGGGAACTTGGGGATGAGGCAGAGTGCTGGCAAGGGTGAAGAGCTGAGAAGCAAATCCTGAACAGGCTCCCAGAGGCGCAGGTAACACTAGGAGAGACCCATTAGGACCTTGGGGATGGTGGGAAAGGACCAAGTGGGAGCTGTGGCAGCTCCCCAGGGTCCCCAGAGCCAGGACAGCACAGCATGGCCAAGCAGGCAAATGACACTGATGCCCCTGTGCCCCTCCTGCCGCCACAGCTGGTGGTCCCTGGCCCTGTAGGGCAGAGGGGGTTGTGTCACCTTTGGCTGCACACCAGCACAGCTCTGGGGGAAGATGAGCCCCTGCAATCACTTTTCCCATCGAGACAAACTCAGAAAGTTAACAAAACTAGTGGAGATTCCTGGAGAAAGAGAGAAAAGAAAAGCAGAGATTTCTCTTGATGTTAAAGGGGTGATGGCAGTAGAGAACAGCCCTGGCCAGGCCTGATCTGCCTGTCCCCTCAGTGCCCACTTGCCCTCTGTTCTCCCCTCACTCTCTGACCCCAGGGAGTGGTGGCGCCTCCAGTCAATGGCATCACAGAGGGAGAGAGGGATGCTCCCAGCTAAAACTAAGGTATATCCCACCTTTTAGTATCCCATTCACTGCCTCCACTGCCTTGCACCCAACCCCAGCAGGACCCCTCCACTGGGCACCACACAGAGCAGGGACTGAGCCCCAATGGGCACCTTGGGCGTCCCCACCAAACTCAGCCACTGCTCCCTCACCTTCACGCTGAAGTTCCTGTGAGGATGTCAAGCACCACCACCCCCACCTCAGCTTTTGCTGCATCTGGGACATGTTTTAGGGCCAGGATAGTTGACATGTTAATTTATTGCAGCAAAATGAAGCAGAACCGGACCCGGGTCATGCTCTCCTCTCGTTTCCTAAGAAAACAAGGTGTGCGTGCAGCCCCACCGGGCGAGCGTGTGTGCGCCTGTGGCTGCCAACCAAATTTGACTAAGGGCCTGAGACGTCTACACGTCTTGTGAAGGCAGGAGCTGGAGAGGAGCAAGCTCCAAAGGAGTCCCCATGGCAGCAGTGTGAACCCAGCCTTTACCAGCCCCTGGAGATTCTCCTCTTCCACAGGTGGGAGCTGGGAGGCACAAACCTGCTCCTAGAAAGATGTCTCTTGCTTTTTCCCCCCACCTGGCATTTCCCATACGGGCTTTGTGCATGGCTGTGGGGCAGGGAGGAGAGGGACAGGTGGGCGAAGTCTGTCTTTTCCTGGCAGCCCTGGTGAGATGCCTGCCAGGCTCCAGGATGGGGTTTTCCATGGGGAAGCTGTGGTCACCGCACCTCGGTGCTGCCAAGATCTGCTGCCAAACACCTCACCTTGGTGCTACTGTATGTCAGCCTGCAGTGGGGCAGCAGGGGCTCTCCGTGGTGCTCATCACCCTGGCATCAGCAGTCCCCATCACCCAGCACCACTGGTCACCATTACCCTGACACCATTGGTCCCACCTTCCCAGCACCACTGGTGCCCATCACTCTGGCACTGTTGGTCCCATCAAACCAGCACCACCAGTCCTCATCAGTCTGGCTCTGGCACCAGTACCCATCTCCCCAACACCACTAGTCCCCATTACCCTGATACCACTGATATCCATCACCCCAGAACTACTGGACCCCATCACCCTGACTCCATTGATCCTATCATCCTGACACCACCAGTCCCCATCACGCCAGTACTACTGGTCCCACTATTCTGATACCACCAGCCTCCATCATTCCAGCACCTTCAGTCCCCACCACCCTGGCACCACTGGTCCCAATCACTGCAGCACTCCCTAACACCACCATTCCCTATCATCCTGTCACCATCAGTCCCCATCATCCCAGCCCCACTCAGCACCAACAGCCCTCATCAACCCTGCACCACCAGTCCCTATCATCCTGGTACCATCGGTTCTCATCATTCCAACAAGACTGGTCCTCATCACCCCAGTACCATGGGTTCCCTTCACCCTTATACCACCAGACCCCCTCACCCCTGTACCACCAGTCCCCATCACCCCAGCACCACCAGTTCCCAGGGCACCAGGAGCAGCAGCCCCTCAAGGACCAGGATTTACGATTCCCTAGGGACAAAGTGAAAGGCTCTCCCCTTTCCTAACCCCACTTCAATCAGTATTAAACCTTCCTGCTCCCCCTCCAGCACATCTGGGCAGAGGGGTCCAGCCCAGCTCCCAGTGCTGGCAGGGAGAGCTCCACAGCCCGACCCTGGGTGCATCCTCATGCACATCCTCGCATGCTCATCTCACAGCCAAGTCTGGGAGGAAACAAGCACCAGCTGTGCCTCCTCACAGCTACTGTGACCGGGCTCTTCCCCCAAAAGGTCTCGGACAAGCAGTGCGAGGGACCTGCCCCACAGCCCTGGAGCTGGGGCAGAACGAGCTGCACCTCATGGATTGGAGGTGCAAAGTGCAGCCGGCTCCTCACTCCCCACACGGAGCCACCGGCATCACTGTTCTGCCACACCACAGCCTGTTAAAAACCAGGATAACACAGGTCCATCCCACGTTCCCGGGGCTGGTTCTGCACAGGGCTCTGTTTACAAGTCCCTGTGCCGGCCCACATCTGTGTTTATGTGTGTGTTTCCGTACGGGTGCGTGTGGCTCTGTGTGTGTGGCGGGGCTCTGGGTGTGTATGGGTGTCTCTTCACATCGGGCTCTCAGTTAACCTCTTAGAAAATGAAAACAAGCCTGGAAGCCTGGCAGCTGTTCCCAAGCCCTGCTCCAGCCCAGCTCCAGACAGCCGGTAACCGCAGGTCTGATGACCGAGCACACACACGCTTCCCTTCGGGCCTTCTTAATTGGGCCGTCAGATATTCTGAAACAAAGGAAATTAAAGACTAAACTGATAGCAATAAATATTTCACAGGAGCAATGGGAGGCAGGCGGCTCCCCAGGCGCCTGGGAACCGGCAGCAGCGATGGGATAACGGGCTGACAGAGCTGCTGGAGCCCTGGGCAAGCGCCCTGGCTTGGCCGGGGCTCTGCCGAAAGTTGGGTGGGCATTGGCAGCGCCGCTGACCCTGGGAGACGCCTGGGAGAGCTCCAGTACAGCCGTGGGCTGGCAATGGCCACGTTGGATTTCTCATGGAAACTTGTGTAGGATCCTGCCAGGTCCCAGGATTTTTTTTCCCCTTGCCTTTGCCCAGATTTGCTCTAACTGGCTCCTGATTTCCTCCAGCTGCCTGCACGCAAGCCTGCATGGGGAGGGGCGGAAGGAGACGTGGGGCACCGTCCCAGCAGGCACACGGCCACGGCATCCGGCCTGAGGTGGCCACAGGTCCTGTCACCAGAGAAGGGGCTGAGCTGGATGGGGACCACCAAAATCGTGGCCAAGGATGGGATGGGAGAGCGCTGGGAAGTGGAGCTGGTGCAAGCAGGCTTTGGAGCAGGGATGAGTGGGATCTGGCAGCGACTGTGGCAGCCACTGGCAGAGCATGAGACCCACTCTTCCCTCAGCCTTAGCTCATGGGACAAGTTGAACACTTTGAGAAAGCCCTGACCCAGCACAGGAAACAGTCTGGCAAGGAGGGTGGAAAAGCCCAGTGCCTGCTTAGCCTGGAAAAGGTGGGGTGGGAGGTGCAGGGGTCGTGGAAGAGCAGGGCAGAGCGATCTGTTGTCTGTCAGCAGAGGGTGGGACAAAACACTACGGGCTTTGACCACAGTGAGAGATGTTCCTATGGCCAGGGTGGGATCACTGCCTGTGGAAGAGCCTCAGGAAGAAGGAGGACAGAAATGCAGAGGAGGCACATCAGCATCTCCAAGCTTTGCTCCCTAGTTCCACAGACTTTCTCCCAACCTCAACCTCCTGGCCAGGATATGCAACCAGGTCAGCAGTGGATGGAGTCAAGAGCAGCTCGGACATGGCTGTCAGGACAAGGGGTTGAATTCAGGCAGCAGAAAGGCTTTGCTGGGCTAAATCCCTTCTAGAGACAGAAGGTATTTTGGCATCCTCACAGCAGTGTCCAGACTATTGTGGGAGAGCCCTGAGCATCGACCCCCACTGCTGAAGGCACTGTCACATTGTCACACGGTGCAGGGAGCACTGCGGAACCAAGGCAGTTTTGGCTGGAAAAGATCTTTTCATAACCACGGGGGAGGAGGAAGCCATATGGGCAGAAAACACAGGCAAAACAGTTCCCTAGAAATACTGAAACACCTCCAAATAATAGCCTGAGGTAGTAACTCTCCCCAGCCCCGTGGCTGCATTCATCCCGTTTATACCTCCCAAATCCTCTGGCACTTCCGACTCTGCCATTTCACTCCTCTTGGACATTTCCTGCCAAGTTCGTCAGCACTGATCCAAGAGGCAGCCGGGTGCCGCTGCGGCACCCACAGCCTTTTTGCTGATGGGCACATTGCTGGGGCAGCTTCCCTTCCCGGGAGGCGGAGGGGAAGGAAGCGCGGCCGGCGGGGCTGGCAGTGACCCCGCGGCGCTGCCACGAGTGGCTCGACGTGTGGCAGGCGCTTCCGCCGCCTCGGATTGCGAAGGCGCTGCCTCGGGGCACTGCCGGCAGCTGGCAGGGAGGGACAGGCCACTGCGCTCCCCCCAGCCCAGCCTGGCCGCTGGCCACGCGCCATTCCCGCCGGGATGTGTGTGTGCCAGAGGCTCACCCCCGGGGGTCAGCCCGCAGCACTCGGTGCCATGGGCTGGCACACAGCCAGACCTGCCACGAGCTGGTGCGGGCACAGTGAACCTTCAGGTCCTCAGCCTGGTCTGGAGCCCAGGAATTTGGTCCAAGAATGGCCCATGTGAGCATGGAGCCAGGGGCAGCCCTGAGGAGCAGGGCAGGCAGGGGGCACCATGTGAAACCCTGCAGTTCCCAGGAGCTTGAGCATCTCAGCCCTGAACTATGGATGCTTTTGGGGTCTGCATTGGGATCGCTGTTATTTAATACCTTCATTAATTATGTAGATGAAGGAACCGTGTGGCACTAAGCTGAGTTGTGCAGTGACACACCTGAAGGACAGGGCTATCCAGAGGGACTTGGACAAGCTCGAGCAGAGGGTCCATGGGAATCTCATACAGTTTAACAAGACCAAGTGCTGGTGCTGCACTGGGTCGGGGCAGCCCCTGGTAGCAATCCAGGTTGGGAATGAACAGATCCCAAGAAGCCCTGGGGAGAAGAATTTGAGGGTGCTGATGGGGGAGAGGCTGGACCTGCCCCAGGCCCAGAAACCCCCTGTGCCCTGGGCTGATCCCACAGCGTGGGCAGCAGGGCAGGGGGGGATTCTGCCCCTCTGCCCCCTCAGGTGAGACCCCCCTGCAGAGCTGCTTCCAGCCCTGGGGAACAGCACAGGGAGGACATGGAGCTGCTGGAGAGAGTCCAGAGGAGGCCACAGAGATGCTTTGGAGCCCCTCTCCTGCAAGGAAAGGCTTAGAGAACTGGGATTGTTCAGCCTGGAGAAGGGAAGGCTTTGGAGCGATCTAATTGTGTCCTTCCAGTCCCTAAAGCCAACAAGAAAGATGGAGAGTGAATTTTACAAGGATGACAGGACAAGGAGGAATGGTTTCCCACTGAGAGAGAGTAGCTTTAGATTAGAAATTAGGAAGAAATTCCTCCCTGTGAGGGTGGTGAGGCCCTGGCACAGGTTACCCAGAGAAGCTATGGCTGCCCCATCCCTGGAAGTGTCCAAGGCCAGGTTGGATGGGGCTTGGAGCAACCTGGCCTAGTGGAAGATGTCTCTGTCCATGGAAGGGGGTTTGGAACTGGATGAGTTCTAAGCCCTTCCAACCCAAACTGCTCTGTTATTCTACAACAAGAACAAAGGGCACTGTTTGGTGCTGCCCCTCTTGCTGCAGGACATGGCCAAGCCCCTGGATCTGTGAGGATCCTCCCGGCTGTGTGCTGCAAGGGGAGGAGGATGGGAGAGCAGCTTCTCTGAGTCTAGATGGGAGATCACCAGGAAGCAGGGTAGCCTGGGCAAGGGGAAACCCGAGGTCCTCCGTCTTTGTGCATTCCTGTCCCCAAGTGAAACTTCCCGACATCCCAGGGAAGTCTCTCCACCTCTCCTGGCCCCACCAACGGAGCAGGATGTGGCCCCATGGTCCCACACAGCCCAGCTGTTTCCATATTACTCTCCTTCTTCCCCAGGTGAGTCTCCAAGAAGGAACTTCCCACCAAGAACAGACTTGCCTTGCTCCCAGCGATGGGAATGTGCACCCTTGCTTGGCTCAAGGATTGGCTCCTGCTCAGAAGGATCCAGGCATTCCGTGAGCTCCTGCCGGCGAGGGGCAGCTGTCGTGGCTGGGCTCCTCTTCCTTCTGGCCCACGCAGTGGGTGAGTGCCTGGCACACGCCTCCTGTTCAGGCAGTTCCTTAGCAAAGGAATGTTCCTTGGCTGTGGGAACTGCAGCAGAAGAGCAGGTGGGCTCCCAAGAAGGAAGGATGTTTTTCCCTGTTTCCTTGGCTTGAGTAGGCCAGTGCTGCCCTCACCATGTCCTGGAAGCAGAGGCTGGATCCAGGGGAATTTTATCACCCTCCTTCACCTGTTGTTGTCTTCAGAAAATACCAGTAGATGAGGCTCAAAAATCCATCTCCCAAGTGCAGCATGGCTGCTGAGCACCTCATGGGAGTGAGCTCACACAAATTCTCCTGAGCCAGTTCTTTCAGAAGAAAACTGAGCTTCAGAGAAATCAGAAATAGACACCAAAACCACCAGAACACGAACCAAAACTCAGCTCCCCCGAGTGATTCCCATATATTCTCATTCCATCTTTGCTCTGCTGTCACACACCGAACCATCATTCTCACCTCACCTCCCATGCACCCAAGGCAGGCTGTGCTCACATGGGCAGTCCCTACACACCTCCCGGGAATGCTGTATACACCACAGGACTCATGGGGATCAGTGCTGATCTCCACACTCACTCAACCTGAAGAAAGGGACTCTTTGTTTCTCAAAAATCTGCAAAAATACTGGACTCAGCAAAATTCTCACCCTTCCTGCACCAGTAAGTGATGGCTAAATGTTATTTTAGATCAAAAGAAGACAGGAATGGCTGGATCAGACCTAAAGCCCACCCAGCCCATCTCTGCCTCTGGCACTAAGTCCCACCAGATGCTCAGAGGAAGATGCAAAACCTCCTTGGCCCATAGACAGAAAATAATCTGCTTGAGCAGGACTTCTGATCATCTCCACAAGGACACAGGAGCAAGTCAGTGGCTTTGCTGGTCAAGACCAGTGGGATATGGATGGGATTCACACGAGTTCATTCAAAGACCAGCGTTAGGGGGGGAGATGTCCCCTGCAGATTATGGAGAGAGAGAGAGATGAAAGACTTCCTTCAGTGATTCAAAAGGAGAGTCTCTCTCCTCTGAATCAACCTGGGGAAGAGCTGATCTCTCTTCATCAACCAAATACAGAGTTTAGGGCCACTGGCCTTCAGCTTGATGTTTTAAACACCTCAAATTAGGATGGATGCACCATCAGAAAGAGTTTCAGCTTCAGCAACATCCCTCCATAGGGACCTCCCTTAAAGGCCTCCCTCAAATATGAAATGTCACCACAAAGGTGCAGATCACAGATAAGAATGAGATGGCAACTGGCAAAGAGCTGAATTTATGGGAAAAAATATCTCCCAAAACCCTGTTTTACAAAGCTCTACAGTAACATTCCAGATTAACAACAAAAATTCTTCACAGAAGACTATGCAGCATCAGAAACTGCAGAAAAGCACCTGCTGACAGCACCTTGAAGAACTGACACCTCCACCACATCACTTCTGGCAGAGTTGTGTGACCTCAGGAGAGTCACTTCCAGTTTGAATTTAAACTTCTCCCTCTTTATAGTGAGAATAAAGATCACAGAATTGTAGAATAGTTTGGGTTGGAAGGGACCTTAAAGCTCATCTCCTTCCACCCCCTGCCATGAGCAGGGACACCTTCCACTAGCCCAGGTTGCTCCAAGCCCCATCCAACCTGGCCTTGAACACTGCCAGGGATCCGGGGGCAGCCACAGCTTCTCTGGGCAACCTGTGCCAGGGCCTCCCCACCCTCACAGCCAACAGTTTCTTCCTAAGTTCTAATCTAAGGCTACTCTCTGTCAGTGGGAAGTCATTGCCCCTTGTCCTGTCACTCCAGCTCCTACACAAGTTGTTCAACCTCTTTGGTAAAAACCTAGTGACCTGCTGATGAAATAAGTCCTGATGGATTAATGGAATTCCTAATGGAGAGCAGAGGAAATACCAGTTGCAAGACACTGAAAAATCCAAGCCTGCCCACGGGCAGCGTTTCCTGCCACAGTGATGCACCGGGGGCTGGGGATGACACAAGCAACGTCCTCGTGACATAGTGACCCAGAGCTCCCAGCACGCCACGAAACATCCCAGCAAGTCTGAGCAGCAGCCACCACGTTCGGTCCAGCACGGCTCCAGAAACACGAGCGCTGAGGCGTCCGTGCAGTGACTTCAAAGGCACCCTGACATCAGCAAAGCCACCAGCATGGCCCTGCCACAGGTTTGTGAGTTTCACACCCTGCGCTCCAGCAGCAATTGAGTCACGGAGCCTCACTACCATCACTGAGCACTTCCTTTGTCCAGCGTGGAAGGATGCCCAGGCAGAAATATCTAACTTTCACATCTCACTCTCTCTGCTCACAGAGCTTCTTACACAGCAGGCTCTGTTGCTGGGCTATAGGGAATTTTTGTGCCGGGCTCCTTGACGTGATCCTTTTCAGACAGAAAGCCCTGACTCATGAAGCCGTGACGTTGAATGTGCTGCTGTGTAAGGCCTGACACAATGAGACACTTGGCACCCGCTCGCTCCTGACCCAGCCAAGAGGAATATATGCATTTTTCAGAACTGAATACTCTAATTTTCTACTTTTAAGGAATAGGGAAGCCTTAGCAAAGCTGTAGCAACAAGGGTCACCCAAATACAGTCAATGTCTCCCACTGGATAGTTAAATAAGTGAAATGAAAAAATAATGGTTTTCCCTTTTCTTTTGCAATCAGTGGCCAAATATGCTGCTTCTCTTCCGGAATGAGCAGCTGCCAATTTCGAAGAAGAAAATCTCTTGTAGCCAAGTAGCTCAGCTCTTACATTCTCTCAAACAGCCTGGGAAAAGGAAAGCTGGCCAGCCAGTCGGCTAAATAATTTCTGGAAATAAGTGGGTAATGGCCCTCTGACACACCACCACCATGGCAAGTTTACTTGCAGCCTGATGTCTCTTTTAAAGCAGAAAATTGACACATCTCTGTCAAGTCCTTGGATATCCTTCACAGAAACTTTGTGAGTTGACTGTGGGTCCGATTTCCAAGTCACCAAAAGCTTTTAAGCACACAAAGCTTTCCCAAAATTAACACACGCAGCAAAGTATCTTTGGATGAGCCCATCTGGCCTTATGCAAAATGCACAGCAGTACTAAGAGTGCTTGGGTTTTTTTGGATATTCCTGCCATGAAGCTTCCAGTTAAACTCTCTGTGCAGCACTTTGAAAATTGAAAGAACATGATGTCAGGTCCTGATTCTTTTTTTACTTCAGTGTAATTCCAGTGCACAGGCAAGAAAACCAGGTAACAGCCAACCAACCACCAGCCAAGGGAAGTATTTGGTTGTGTACAGGCAACTCGGCCTCGCCTGGGTGTCCTGCTTACCAAAATCTTCCAGCTGCTGAAGCCTGCACTGATTCACCATCTCTTTGCCATGGAGTAACACCAAATTGTTCTGGAGGAGGTTTTCTGTTGTGCTACAAGTCTCCTGCTCCTCTTGATGGAGTCTGGTGCCAAAATAAGAGATCCTTGCCCCACAGACCATTCCCATCATCAGCCGTTGGCTGTGGGATGAGCCAGGTCAGGGAAAGGTTCTGGATGAAAACTAACCCGTTCCACAGGCAGCTGATCTGAGCTTTCAGCAGAACACACAGGTAATGCAGGTCCTACCTACCTGTGCTGCCCCTTCCCAGCTCTCTGCTGAGGAGACACAGGCAGGAAACACCAGAGCCCTGCTGAAGGGGATTTTAGGGCCTCAGAGGAAAAACCAGTGAGTGGCAAGTAACTGCCTTCACTGGATGAGATCCAGTCTGCAATGAATGGGGGGAAATACTGGGACTGGAAGATGGAGATTCTCCCACTCTGCTGCACACAGGTGAGACCCCCCTGCAGAGCTGCCTCCAGCACAGGGAGGACGTGGAGCTGCTGGAGAGAGTCCAGAGGAGGCCACGGAGATGCTCCCAGGGCTGGAGCCCCTC
>JAWWLV010000038.1:1166080-1176516 GCA_035041135.1 Platyrinchus mystaceus
GCTTGGAGCAACCTGGGCTAGTGGAAGGTGTCCCTGCTCATGGCAGGGGGTGGAAGGAGATGAGCTTTAAGGTCCCTCCCAACCCAAACCATGCTGATTCCATGCCTGGAGAGCTGTAGCAGAGGACAGATGCAGATGTGGGAGCAGAGCTCAGCAAAGGCCTCACTTGTGAGGGTGGAAAAGTAAAGAGAAAAAAATGCCATCTTTTTTTCCATCTAAGCAGAGCTCCTTCACTCTGGAATGATTGGTTAGTAATGGAACTACATCCTGTAATGCTTTTTGTTAGTGCTGAGGAAGCACCTAGAAACATCCAACAAGATCAAAGCCCTGTAACAGCAGCTCCTGCAAGGGCTCCTGAGGTGGCTCCTGCCCCAAAGGCCAGCACTCTGTACGTGGAGGAGGAGTGGGAGGAATCCTTCCCCAAACCACTGAACTCCCCCACAGCGAGGCCTCCCACATCCCAGCACTGTTCCTCACCCACAGTGACATGCAGCTTCCATTTACTGGCTGGGCTGAACTTTGAAGGAAAAGTGTTCAGGGACAAAAGGCAACTGTGCCCCCGGCTCTCCTGCCGAGGCCCCACCTGCTCACGCTGACATTCAGGGAGCTGAGGCTGGCAGAGCCTTGGGCACATTCTCGCCAACTCCAAATGCCACTTTGTTTTCTAGAGACACCATTTTCCTGTGTTTTAGACAGTCTTACCCTCTGTTACTGAAAAAAGGTCTGTGTGTGATTCAAGGTCAATTTACTGCACAAAGGACTTGGTTTCCTGTTATCAAGCCCAGACTTTCCTCAGAGTAAACATCCCCTTGCTGCACGTCCTGTAGAGAAACACAAGTAGCATGAACAGAATATATCATGACATGCTTGGAAAAGAAACCAGTGCCTTGTATTTGACAACCACATCCCTCTTCTCCCTCTGGGATTTGCTCAAAGCCCTCCAGGGCAGATCTGGGGGCTTTCCTTGGCAGCCATGGCCCATGAACCTTCCTGAAGGATGTTATGTCATAGAATCATGGAATGGTTTGGGTTGGAAGGGTCCTTAAAGCCCACCTCATTCCACCTCCTGCCATAGAGATGTGCCTTCCACTAGACAAGGTTGCTCCAAGTTTATCCAACCTGGCCTTGAACACTTCCAGGGATGGGAGTGTTGAATTCACTGACCACAGCCAGAGTATTTTCATTCCTACTTTTCTAGCATAAAGCCAACTCCACAGCAAGGTATTGACACAACCAGCCAATCGATCCTGCATCAGAACAGGTCACTGACACTGCGGGAAATGCCAAACAAGCACATTTGGCACACAGATACCCAGGGTGGCGTTTCCTATGGAAAACTCCTGTGAGCCTTCAGAATCTCAGCCTCCGCTCAAAGGAAAGATCTGCGTGCCAAGTAGACTTAAATTAGCCTTGGAAAACTGATTATGGAAAATGTGCCAGCTCAGATGCAAATCCCTCTTACTTACCTCGTGATGACAACAAAAGCCTGGTGAAATTTCACTCATCCATTAACAGAAGAGACTTTGCCTGGTGACACACGTGGGTGGGATTCCAGCAGGGTGACATTATGCTTTTGGCACGAGGACCTTGGCCCCCCCAAGCATGGCAGCCCTGTGGCATGACAAAGGCAGGCCACAGCCACATACTTTACCTGCTGACTCAAGAGGAAGAATGCAGAACCTACAAAAATTAGAGTCCCAGCCAAAATCCCGAGATGGTAATCTCACAGAACAGCCCTCAGGTAAAAGATTTATGATTTGAATTACACTCCTGAAAGCACTGGCTGATTTCTAATCACCTTTAGAACAAGGAATAGCCAAGGCATTTCACTGGTATCGCTTCCAAAATCCACTGGAGGGAAGAAAATTATCAGTCAGCTCACTGGGACAGTATTACAGTGATTTTTGTTTCACCACCATGGATAGAGGCCCCTCCACTGGAATCAATGACAAAACTCTCCTGTTTTAAGCACGAAATCATCTTTGTTTCTCCTGCTCCTGTTTCATGTTTCATTTCTCCTCTCTGCCGTCCTTCCAAAACCGAAACAGCAGCAGCAATCAGATCACATGACCTCCTAGATCACACGCAGCACTGGAAACCCCAAAAGAATCCTCTGTTTTCAGGTGAAAAACAAATGTTGACACCTGTCCATCCGCTTCCCGTGCAGCACCAGGGGCTGGGGTTATTTTCTTGTCGAGGACAGTGCATTTAAGGATGTGGTTGAGACGATGCATTTTCCGTTTGACTTCAGTTTGACTTTCAGTTTGAAGCAGAGAGACCTGTTCTTGTTAAACGCCATCCCAGAAACAAGGAAGGATTTCCAGAAGCACGGCTGGCCTGCCTGTGGCTCAGCAGGTCGGGGATATCCACATCAAAGCTATCAAGGAGCCCGTGGGCGCGATAAACGAGAACAGCTTCCCCTTCTTCACTGATTTTCTGAAAAACCCCGCAGAGCATTCACTTTTCCCTTCAAGAATGTTCCCAATATTCTGGGTTTTTAAGTGGTTCCTAATCCTAATTGCTGTTGGGATCTTCAGGCGATCAAAGGCAGGGTGGCTGGGGTTCTTTGTATTACTCACATTAGCGCCAGGATCACATATTCACTTATTTGGGTTGAAGAGGTACCAGTCTCCTTTCACTGCACGCACACAATTACTGTAAGCATGCAGGGGACTTGCCAAATGATGCATGAGGGGAGGAGGAGAATCTTTGAAGAAAATTGTTCAAACGTAATTTAGTTCACTAATTGGCAAGGGACCGTTACTAACAAATTGCTTCTGTTTTATGTCAGGAGTGAATCAGGTTGATGATGTGTAACATACATTAAGTCAGTTAATGAGTATTAACTAGAAATGGGACTGAAACACAAGAAAAAGGGTTTTTTCACCTTTAGCCAGCCAAGCAGAATTGCTAATAAATAAAAGGATATGTGTAAGTGACTTAGATGATTCCAATCTGCAGTGGAAAGACTTTTCTTAGAATCTGATGGTAACCACAAGTTTGTGGGAAAGAAAATCAGATGCTTACTGCTGCAGTTCATCACCACTTACTTTATTTCTAACCAAGCCTGAAATGAAAATGACTAAAAGTCATTACCGTAAAATACCTGATTAGAACCCAGTGTGAGCTGGAACAGTGAGCCCTGGCCATGCTACGGGACCAGGGCACCGTGTGGTCCTCTGAGCCATGTGTTCACCTTGTGGGGGCTGTGTGTGCTCGGACACAGACACCTTGCTGTGCTTTCACTGGGGGCATCTCCCAGTCTGCACTGAGCAGGTTCCAGTGCCCCAAGCCTTGGGTGTTGTGTGTAGAGGAGGAAGACAGCTTTGCTGGAGCAGCTGAAATCCCAGCCACGTTTGCCTATCCCCATGCAGGATGCCATGACACCACACGGCCTGGGGTGCAGGCAGGACTCGGGGCTGCAGGGATGTGGCACCAGAGCCAGCGGTGCCAGGGCAGAGCCGGGAGGTGACGGCAGGCCCGGAGCTGTCCCCTGCAGAGCGGGGGTCACTCGTGGCTGTGCAGCCCTGAGAGCAAACATTGTCACAAAGCCCAGGCACAAGGAAGGCTTCTGGCTCGCTCTGGCATGTGAACAAACTGGCTTATTAGGCCATAGGTGCAAAAATGAGAGCGCAGGAGGGAAAGTGAGGATAAAATGGAAAATTCCCATCTTCTGCAGGTTTTGTGAAACAGGCACCAGGCCATGAAAACTGCCAGACACTGATGGGGGCTCAGGGACGGGCAGGGCATCTGTCTGCTGTGGGCTGAGGGGAGACAGCTGTGGGATTAGGATCACAATCCATCACTTGGCTACCTGGAGAAGGGCAGCAGAAATCTCAGGGGGCTCAGTCTGGGCATTACCTCTGCTCAGTCAGCCAGGTCCAGCTGGGCTTTCGCCTGATTCTGGCCAAGTAGAGTAAGAGCAGAAGGGAGATGTGTCAATCCCAGCTCTGGGTCACTTTAGGCATGGAAAGACCACTGTTCCAGCAGCGAGGAAGAGCCCTCATGTCTGAGGGCCTGAGTGCTGCCACAGCAGAGGACATCACCATGTTAATGGTGCCAGGGAATGTGGTGTGCCAAGTGATGGCCCTGGTGCCCAAGGTCCCTCACTCAGATGCCCTGGACACTTGTCAGATACCTGTCAGGTGTTGTTCTCCTTACCTGTGTTTGCAGCACAAGGGATCTTTATGAAGCTGGTTTTACACAGGGTGTATTGCACCACAGTTAATGTCACACAGCTGCCTGAGCCCCTCGGACATGGTGGGCTGCTGGTTCCAAAATGAGCTGATTATACAGCCATGGCAACACTACTTGCAGAGTCAGAAAAAAACCATCCAGCACCAGCAGAAAATGTGTATAGATTAGTTAATCTCTTTACTCAATACAGATAACACCCCTTCTTTGAAATAAATATCTATGCTCCAGAAACAGCAGATAGGATGGAATTAAGCACAGTCTAGTGGCTCCTGAGACTTGGTTCTCTCTGGCACTGACACCTCAGAGTTCATCTTGAAATAGTGCCATTAAAGGTGGGGGACAGAGTGGCACAGGACACTCCAGCCCCGGAGGAGGGAATTTAGCTAGTGAGGGGTGGGAGATGTGAGGGAACGAGGCAGAAAGAAGCACACAGACACCACTGGCGTGGAATTATAAATCCTCAACTTTAGAACACCAAACAAGGGCTGGTGGTTGACAAGGTCATGACAATTATGGGGCTTGTTGTCTCTCTGCAATCCAGAGTTTCACGAGACAACATTCACAAATACACAGGGGCTGTGGAAGGGTTAAACACTGGGAGAAGGAAAGGTCTGTACCAGTCAGATGACAGTGCAAACTCACACCTTCCAAAATGTAGTCTGTGTCAGAATGAACATAATTTCCTGCTGTTCAGAGGCAGCTTCTCTGGTTCACTGACCTTCCTTTTCTTCTCGGGTCCTGTTACCTCTTCCTGGCTGAAGGCAAGGTTCAGGAGGTTTATCTGCAAGAACCATCAGAAACATCATTCTCACGGAGCAGGCTCGTGGTACATGAGTCAAAAAGTAGCTTCCAAAACTGCCATGTGTGTGCCTGGATCCTCTTGGCTTGGCTCTGTGTGATCCTGTTCTCCAGAAAAGCAATTAGGCAAGGAATCAAAACTGGAGTACAGGATGGAACTGGTGGGACTGTGAGAGTTGTGCAACAGGTTCAGCTTCAGGCACAGGGAATGGGTTTGGTGGCACAGGAACAGCACCCATCTTCTCACTGCCAACAGAAAATAGCAGCAGCAAGGAGGTCTTTGAGGAATATAATAACTGATAGGGCACTGGCTTTCCCACCAACCTCAGGTAATCAGAACATATGGAAAAGAAGGGGGCACTTAGGTCAAATTTGTGGTCACAGCCTGTAAGGAGGAGACACACAGTCCCTCTGTTTGTACCTCAGGGAATTCAGCACAAGCTGGTCGATCTCAGACTTTAAAACTACCTGTGAGTCTGTGAAAAATAAGTAAGTAAGCCAAGCAAGCTTTTTTCCAGAAGGCTTAACTTCCCTCTAGAAAGACACAAACCTCCCCCAAAAATCTTCTGAGCCTACAAACCAAGAGGTTAAAAACCACAGATAAGTCTATGTGAGAATATAAATGAGTCAATGGAACAGGCACTTCAGACAGGCCACAGGGAGAGGGACAGCCAGGACGACAGCTGAAGTGTTGGCTGTGCCAGGGGACAAACTCACTTATCCTCCTTATCATGTCACATATTTGCATTTTTACAATAATAATCTGGAGCTGCAGAGAGCAACGTATATTGCTGGCCACCCAGAAGGGACAAAGCACAGTCTGGCAATGTGACCTCTCTCACTGGAGCTGAGCTGAAGGGACACACCACAGCACAGAGCTTTGTCTCCAAAACAAAGTTCACTTGGATGACAGCGAGAGGGAAAGGAGTGCTGACCAAATTCCTGCTCCAGAGCAGGAGAACCTCCCTCCAGTGTCACTGCAAAACACAGGAATCCTGAAACTGAAGCAGGGCAAGCACAAGGAGTTAATGAAAGCTATTCCAGGATGAATCGTGGGGATGAGCACAAGGTCTCCAGATTACAAGATGTGGTCATTATAGAATTCCCCGCTCACGTCACCAGGGCTTGCTTTCCCTCTGACCTTGGGCTGAGGCTTGGCAATCTGCATAGCAATGATCTCTCTAATGTGTGAAACAGCTCTGATTAGGGACTAACAGCAAAAGACTTTGAAGCAACCCCCCTTCACCTCTCTAGCCTGTTTCAAATTGTTTTTCTTCCCCTCTTCCCTCCTCTTCATGATGAGCAACACAATATTGCTTAATGCAAAAAGTACAATTTCCTTTCCCTAAAAACAGAGGCAGGTTCTCCCTCATCCTGCACACTTAGGCTGACAGAGCTCCCAATGCTGCCCAGGGACAGGGTGATCAGTGGGTCTGTGCTGCATCTCAAACCTGATATCCAGCTGCTCCAAAGGGCATTTCAGGCAGCTATTTCATTTCCCCTCCCTGGCATGGTTTGAACCTGTCTGCTTCCTTTTTTTAAAGGAAAGGGCCAAGAGGAGGAAACGCTGCATCCAAAGCCTCTGCAGTGCTGGCACAGCTGCAGGGTTTGTCCCTGTCCTGCTGGCCACACAACAAAGCAGGGTGGTGATTCCCAGTCTCCTGGCCCCAGTCACCTGGATGAGGCAGTTCTCCTTCTATTTTAGTCTAAACAGCATTAGCAAGAGCTGGTGCTTTTATTTCCTCTATTGAGGAACGGACCTTCCCCAGCCCAGGCAGCTCCTCCATGAAGATTTGACCCCTTTGCTATTCCTCCTGAATTTTCTGCACGGATGGGATACTTCTGAGGCCACGAGCAGCTGCTCACTCTCCAACTCTCCCCAGTTTTCCTGCCCTTGACCACAGGCAGCACAAGCACCTCACAGGAACCTGTGAGGAGGAGTGAAAACATCCGTGGAAGCCATCGAGGGCACTAGACAAGCACAGTTCATCTACTGAGTGAATCAGACGTCAACAGGGACAGGTATTTCACCAAAGACAACATGCCCTGGCCTGTCCCTGCCCAGCTACAAGTTCATGGAGGGACTCGGAGCCAGGAACAGACCCCAAGTCCAACTTCAGCTCCCATCCTAAACCAAACACTCCAGCTTCTTCATCAGAAACATCGCTCTAAATGGGATTAAGTCAGGTTCTGTGTATGTTTATTTGACTTGAACCAGAAAGTAAACCTCTTCAACGGTGTGGTGAGAAGCAGGAAATCCCTCCCATTGACTAAACTACAATCAAAGCCTCCAGAAGTTCATTAATTCTAATTTTTCCCATGCACTGGGATGCTTGAGTTGAATAACCAATACCAGAGCCTGCGCTGTTTGAAGGCTGCTTTTCCTCTTACACAACCCCAGCTCCAGGGATGAGCCAGCTGCTGTAAAAGCAGGTAGGACAAGGTGCAGGCTCTTGCACGCTCACCCTGCACGGGCATCATGCTGACAGGTGGGACAAGTCCAGATCAAGTAGCAAAGGCAGGAACAGATCCATGACCTCCTGACTCTGAGTCCCAGGAGGAGTTCAGGGTCTGGGTCATACCACGAACACACAGTGGCTCTGAATCTCCTGTTACAGCACTGAAGGACGTGTAAAAAAGTAACACTTTGCGGCAGGCATTTTTCTGTAGAACTGCAGCTCACTTGTGAATCATACAAGTGTTACTAATTTCTGGCATAGAGCTCAGGACAGCTGTGCGTTGTCTGGAGGAGATATCAGGCTAAAAATAGATTAGACTTAGATTAAAGCCTTCCCAAGGCAGACTGGTGGACCAAACAGCATGAGCAGACCACAGCCACACTGCTATTCTTAGATAGACACAATCAGGACCCAGTTTTGTGCTCTGCAATTTGCAATCCCCAGTGTCCCCAAGTATTCCAGCCGAAAATTCCCAGCATAAATCGAGGCGAATTTACAGCTCTCCTGATGTGGTTTTTGCTTCCCAGGGCATCCTTGTGCAGAGCAGCTAAAATTGCACAAGAGCACTCGGCTGTGTCCCTCTTTGTCCCTGGCCTGCCCCATGCTGAGGTTTGGCACTTGGCAAATTTTCTGCCCTCAAAAATGTTCCCTTTGTCCGGGACACGGAGGGTTTTGTTTGGTACCTTGTAACTATCCCGGCAAATTCAGAAGCACATTCATGTCAAAAGAAGTGCAGTTCCATCGAGCAAGCTGGAAGAATAAGGACTGAGATACAAGATTTAACTGCTGAAAAAAGGCAGAGTGACCCTCAGGTGTGAGGGAAACACATAGTTTGTGCAGGGGACTCTCATCCGAATGAGAGTGACCCAGTGCCTGAGGCATCCTGTGATTTCAACTGCAGCTACCGCTGACTCAACAGCACAGCAAACTCCTGTCACTTCCAAAAATCCAGCCAGTGACTCTTTAAATTGGTCTCCTGAGACCTGAGGCATGGGCTGGTGAGGGCAGTAACTCCCACCTGCTCACTGACAGCTCCATGCTCCCCAGGCACAGCGAACATCAAAGTTCACAGGACACATCACAGTGTCAGTGAAAGGACAACAGGAGATGGACACAAACTGACTCACGGAATCATGGAACCACAGACTGGTTTGGGTTGGAAGGAACCTTAAAGCTCATCCAGTTTCACCCCCTGCCATGGGCAGGGACACCTTCCACTAGACCAGGTTTCTCCAAGCCTCATCTAACCTGGCCTTGGACACTTCCAGGGAAATACAAGAAATTCCATTTAAACATAAGGACAAAGTTGTTATTTTTTTTACCGTGAGGGCAACCAAAGACTGGCACAAGTTGTCCAGGGAAGTTGTAGAGCCTCCATCCTTGGAGTGGACAAGGCCGAGAGCCCCGTTCCCCTCCTGTGCTTTGAGCAGGCTGGTTGGACACTCCAATCTCCGGTTCCCCTCCAGACCTCACTGGCTCTGCAGAGGCGGCTTTGTGGGCTCAGCACCGGGTTCCCATCAGCTTCCAGTAACGTGGTCACACTGGCATCAGTGGAATGAATTACTCCTGATTTCAGCTCTGTACCCATGGGGGACACTCGTGCTGGTTAGCAGGACAGTCAGTTGGGCCTCACTGTGGTGCTGCTGCAGAAACTGGCCACGTTTTTTTGCCCAGGAAGCCACATCAACACATCAGTGACTCCCACCAGTCCTCAGCTCACTCTCAAACCTTTGCCATTCAGCTCCATCTCTTTGTCTCACAGCCCGCTCTGCACCTCGTGTGTCTTGTAGCTTTTAAAGGACTAATGAACAGATTTTTCCAGAGTATAAAAAAAAATGTTTAAAAAATACCTGCTGAAAGACTAAATGATCACTATCTCTCCTACTGATCTCTTCCAGGACCCTCAACCACACTATACTTTTCCAAGATGGACATTCTGTTTGCTGGATCACAGCCCAGTCCACTTCCCAAACCCAGAAGCCATGCCCTGTATGATTCCAGCATTGGAATTCTCCACTAAGGAGGAGAAAATGCCATGGGCACTCCTTCTGCCTACTAAGCTGCTACCCAACAGTCCCTCCTGGGATATTAGATGTGTCCAACCTTAATTTATGTGGATTTCTCTAGAGGGTCTCGTTGCTAGCATGAATATATGGAATGGCAGCCAGCACGGAAGTGCCACATCTTCCCAGGGATGTCCCTGGGGGAGCTGTCAGGGAATCTGAGGGCACAAGGGTTAAATCTCCCCAGATCTGCAGGGAGATGGGCCTCACCTCTGCACTCAGAGATCACTAGGAAACTGTTTTCTGCACACTAGACAGGGATAACTCATGGAAGGGATGAATGGCCCCAAGATACAGCTGAGGATCTGACGTGAACTGAGAGAAGCCAGGAATTTCCTGACCTCCCTGTCTCACTCCTCCCAGAATGGCCTGAGCTCACAGGAAGGAGAGGCAAGTTCATCTCTGCATCTTTCTCTCTTCACTGCTTGGGTCTGTGTAGCTTCAGCTGGTTTGGAGGAGAAAATGTTCTGGGAACTTCTCATCAGATACAGCTCTTGATGGACAGTTAGAGATAAACCTTGCTTCTTCTTTTTTCTTTTCTGCAAAAGTTCAAGATAATGACATTGCCACAGAAAAATGCTCTGCTATTGCTGTGCACATGGCAGGTATCACCCTTCGACTGCCTCCTGTCGTGGCACTTTTGGATGTGCTTTGCCTGGGAAAAATCAGACAACAAAGGTCTTGATCTCCAAGCTGTTATTTGCAATTGAACCCACTTGTGCTGACCTTCACTTCCAGCCAGAAGCTGTGTAGGACACGGCAGCTCAACAAGGCACAGGAATCATGGAATGGGTCGGGTGGGAAGGGACCTTAAAGCTCATCTCCTTCCACTCCCTGCCATAGGCAGAGACACCTTCCACTAGCCCAGGTTGCTCCAAGCCCCGTCCAACCTGGCCTTGGACACTTCCAGGGATCCAGG
>JAWWLV010000038.1:1176544-1207653 GCA_035041135.1 Platyrinchus mystaceus
GTGCCAGGGCCTCCCCACCCTCACAGGGAAGGATTTCTTCCCAATATCCCATCTATCCCTGCCCTCTGGCAGTGGGACGCCATTCCCCCTTGTCACATCCCTCTCCAGCTCTCCTGGAGCCCCTCTAGGCACAGGAAGGGGCTTACAGGTCTCCAACAGGGTCACCATGGCCCTGGGCACCAACAGGATACTGATTCCTGGCAAACACAACAGGTATTACTGTGTCATCCATGAAACTCTGTTTCCATGCTGGCTTCCATCACTGCCACAGTCCCTTGGAGAAAGGGGCCATGGCCAGGTAGCCAAGGAGCAGCAGCTGGAGGCCAGACAGTCCTCTGAGGGCTAAACCAGCACTGATTTACAACCCTGAGGTATGAAAGTCTCCCCAGACATCCCAGTGCGGACAGCTCCTGTTAGCAGAGCTGATCCACATGGCAGGAGCAGGGCTCCAGCCATCAGAGAATTCCGGAGCACACCCCTGAGCTAGCACTGATCCCAACTGCTCTGTCCATACAGTGCCAAGTGTCAGCACGTTCCTCATGTCCCACAGCAGTCTATAAGCAGGGCCAGTGTAGCAGCAGGAGCAGTGTCTGGTGGTAGCTAACAAAGCCAGAAACTTAGGAGGCAGAGCTGCCTTGTGCTGTGCTGATCCAGCCACACCATTCCCAGCTCCGGCGCAGGGCCATCCAAGGCTCACTGCACGGCTGCCTCGCTGTGCTCCAAGGACCACCCCAGAACTTCAGCCCACAGCTTCCTGATGGGAGATAAAAGCCTGCAGAGGCGTTCACATGGTCAGATTTTACTCATCTTCTGGTTCTGTTTCCTTCCAAACTCATTCCACTGCAGCATGTTTGCTTACATGAAGACAAAGCTGAGCAAAACCAATTTTCAGGAGAAGAACATTAAAGGATTCACAAGAGGATAAAGGAGTTTGCTGAAGAACTCGAGAAGTTATTCCAAGTCAGTGCAGAACCTCACTCTCATCAGCAGATTTCTGCAAGTTAAACCAATGGGCAGCAATTCCCTGTTCTCCCCAACTCTTCCCAACTCCCAGAATTCCAGTGAAAAATAGGAAGATGTACAAACATAACACAGGGGGACAAATCCTTGGCTGATGTAATCACTCCTGAAGCCAGCAGAGGTGGGCTAATTTACATGCTGGTGTCTAACTCTGGATGATTAAGCACAGAGATGCTCTGCTGGAAAAGGGCAATCTCTCATTTGATCCCCAGGATCATCAATCATGAGATTGCAGATAACAAGCCAGTGGAGTACATGGAAATTTTTTCCCAATCTGCAAAACCCTGTCAGAGACTGTCCGTGGCCATTCCCAAAGTGCAGTTCCAGTTCTCACTGAGCAGGAAGAGCTGCTCCTCCTTTGGCAGATCCGCATCCTCTGCCTCTCCCATGTCGATTAGATAAAAATAAGCCTTTAATACTTCCATTCCTGGTTTTCCTGAAGAGCTATAGGTCAGGAAGATAGTGACCAATAAACTCAATTCCAACAGCACAGTTTTTATTTTTGGTAACCAAGGAATCAGAAGGATTCACTCCAGATGAAGGGCAGAAATGTGCTCACCCACATTTCCAGAAGCAACTCGTGATTGTGGGTAACAGTTTCGAACTCAGAACTTCTTGAATACCAAATCCTTGAGCAGACAGCTATTTCTGGGACACTCCAAATTGCTTTGGTGAGTTCAGAAAATTCTGGCATCACACCTCAACCCAACAGCTGGCAAACACTATTAATAGTGTCTGGATAGCAACAAGGTGTTCACACTCGCAGCCCAAAGGTCTGTTCCAACCCATCTTACCTGTACTTGACCCTGTCAGATAGCACCTAACTCAGACTTCCCATCCACCCAAGCTTCTCCTCATTTTTTAAGACAAACTTCACTCATCAGCTTGGCTTCCTGATTCAAGTGGAATACACAATGGTCATTTGTTTTAACCACTTCCTTCAGAAAAGAAGGGAAAGTCCCTCTCATATGGAAAAGAATGTCAAATTTTTATTAGCACAGGTTTTACAGTGGTGATTCTAACTCCTGCCTTGACTTTGTTTTTCCCTAAACCCAGTGAAATATTAGCCAGCTTTGAAGTAATGAGGTTTTAAAAATAGTATCAAAGAATACATTAAGAAAACCCTCTCCCACACAGAATCTAACAGACAGAGGGCTTGGGATTATTTTTTTTTTTAAGTCTTTGGAAGCATATGATGGATAAAGTGATCCTTCCATTTTTCAGCAACTAATGCTGTTTCCACCACCTTCAGATGCTCTCACTCCTGCTACTGAATTTTAATGAAATTCACATGCTGAGAGTGAGAGAGAGAAGTGCCTGATCCTCTGCTTACCATCGTGACAGCCCCAAAAGAAGGTCAGAGCATGAATCAGTGGGACAATCATGAGTTACAGACAAAAAAGGCTCCTGTTTTCACACAGACAACAGAATAAACAATGATGAGAAGGAAACCGGAGGATGTGACACAAAAAAAAATGTGGTTAAAGTTTGAAAAATACCAGCCTAGGCAAGAAGTTCATTTCTAAGATCCAGAGTCAAGGCAAATACCTCGCAGATGCCTTTAGAATGACACGGTGAGTGCAGTCTGCAGTTGCTGTCTGGGTTAGACACCCCGGGATTCTTTTCAACAGAGGCGGGGAAAATTTTAGTAGCAATTTCCTACTCTCGTTAACTTACCCTGTAAAGATGCAGTTTCTGACCATTCAAGCTCACATGATTCTCAACTAATTTGAATGGGAGAAGGATCAAGTGGCAAGGCTGGTGGTATTCAGAGATTTGCCCTGTCACCTCTGCACATGCCCATGAATTCAGGCTCTGATTGCGACTCAGGGTTTGGCCTGGGCTGCCCTCAGGATGGGATTAGCTTCACATCACTTGTCTAAAATGACATGTCTGGTCTACCCCAGTTCTTTGGGTTGCCCCAACAACCACCAAAAGAGAGATCAGTACCCCCAGGGGATAATTCTTCCTATCCCAGAGAGGCAGCCAAAAAAGGATAGGATTCATTAAGTACCTGTGACTCACGGGTAAAGACAGTCTGGAAGCAAGAGAGGAGAGGTGAAGACCATGTAGGGCAACAGACAAACCTAAAATAAGGTGGTGATTTCAGACCCTTCATCCAAACCCCCACACAGGTAAAGCAGAGTGGCTGGGACAGTGATAGATTTTGTCTATGTTGTAATTCACAGGTGCCAACTCCAGGGAACAGAACCCATTTCTGGTCCTGGATGTATGAAATAAGCTGATCATGGAAAGCTTCTTCCCAGTTCATGCTTATACTCCTCTGCCCCAATACTCTGTAGCCTCCATGTGTTGTGATCCTGCACAATAAATCCACTGATGGCACAATGATCCCGGGCACTGAATTCCACCTTGGAACCACTAAAATTCCCTCACCTGCTGGGACGCCCTTGAGCAAGGCATCCTGCCTGTCTCCTTTATTCCTGCCTTCTTCTTCCTACCTGCAATCCAAACAGCAAAGCAAAATTAGCTTCAATGAGTTTAACTAAAAAAAACCCAACCCAATCCAGAAGCCTGACTAAACCACTGAGGCAAAATCCCATGAAATTGTGTAACCTTTGCTCCCAGGAACTGCCAGCACTGGCAGTTTATTCCCAGAGAGGTGTCAGAATTCAGTGTCATCTGAACATCAGCTTGCAGCAACTCTATCACTTAAACTGTACTTTAACCTGGTTTATAAGAAAACAAAGCTTATGTTTGCAAGTGTGAGGGGTGGGGGAAAGGAGGGGAGATCTCCCCTGGGTACTAATTATTAACCTTTTCGATGGTTTCGATAAAATCGGGGGGGGCCCTCCAAAGTGCCCCAGTTCCATGAGAACAGGCAACTGTAGAGAAGGAGGATCCTGTTAATACCCCCAGATGACAAAGGTGGCAGGATGAGTTGTTATTAGTCGTTGGAGAACCTGCAGGAGAAAGACCTGCAGAGGTGACTCTGTAGGCAGAGAAGCTGCTTTATCCTGGCGATCCCAGGAATGCTATTTACCATTTTGTCACTAGATGGTATTGTTCTACAGGCTATATCCCAGAGCCTCAAAGGTCAAACACAGTGTGGTATAGCAGAGGCCGGGATACTCCAAGGGAGAGAAGAGCCTTTTCTTTCGTCTATTTTCATGTATGGAAGTTATTAGCAAAAATCAAGCTGTAACAGCTAAAGAGCTTTGGTGAACATGGAGATAATGTAACAACAGTTTTGATGATCTGGGCATTTCCTCCATATCTGAAACTGCTGAGAACAAGAGGTGGAAAGGTACTGACACAAAATTCAATGTTTCTGTTAACAAACCAAGCATATACAAGACCTTCATTACAGTTCAGGCTGATCTGACACAAAATTCAAACAAACTCAGTTTATCCATTTCAACGGGAGTGAGAAAACCTAAATATTATGCTGGGATACAGTCAGGAGCAGAAGCTCCTTTAGTTTCAAAACTGGACACTTACCTGTATCTTGAAGGCAAAAAGAAGATGCTTCCATTTTCCTGCCTGGGTGGGTGTCATTTTTGTTCCCTTCCTGCTCACTTGAATCTAGTCTGACAGGGAGAGGGTGATTCTGTAAAGCAAGTGATGTGTTGTCTTAATAGCATAATCTAAAAAATATGGCCAGGTGGTAAATCCATAAACCCCAAACTGTTTCTTTTAAGGAGGGTTTTGGTAAATAAACTCTGTTCCTGCAGTGAGAACCAAACAGAGCTATTTCATACCTCCTCTTCCTCGTCCTCGCAGTCTAACCCTTGGTGGGAGATCTCAGTAGGGCCTCTCTTCTGCATCAGCTTGCTGTGAGCCTTCCTCATCCTCTTCTTCTCAGTTATCACTCTCACTTTCATGTGGTGGAAGTCGGTGGAGACTGACCCCCCTCTCAGGTTGACAGGATCCCCCCCAAACAGCAGGTCACCGGTGCTGGCATCTTCCTTAAAGCCGGGGGGCTGGTAATCTTTGGGAGTGACTGCACAGGGAGAGGGAACCCACAGGGGTCAGAGGAACCGAGTTCCAGCTCTCCTAAATCTGATTCAGAAAGAACAAGTGTGAACCAGCCTCGAGTAACATCGACTACTAAAAATATTCTGGTATTTTTTTCAGGAGAAAGGGAGAGAATGCAAAGGGGAAAATGAGCTGAGCAAATGTTATTGGGGAGCTCAGAGAAAGAATGACTTTAGGATGTTGAGATACCATTAAAGAGCTCAGTTTCTGGAGCAGAACCTGACAACACCTGTTCCTTAAAAAAACAACCTCCCCCAAAATAAAACCAGGAAGAAGGATGTCTTCCTTTCACACTGCATGGCTGTACTTCTCACATGGACACCTTTCCTAAAAAGCATCTGCCATCCCTGTGCCTCAGAAAGATTTACTGGGTTACACCATTTCTCCCTGTTATCAGCCAACAGCTCCCATCTCAACTTTCTATGCTTCAATTACTTTGCAGGGCTCATTTCTTACAGGAACTGATGGGAAGGGAATTTTCCCACACCTACCATCGTTGTAGTAGAGGAGTTTCATGGTGAGGGTGATGTCACTGGGCAGTGGCCCCAGGTTCTGCATGAGCAGGTAGAGCTTACTGAGCAGGAGCCTGCTGGCCTGTTTGATGTCCTCGCTGCACAGTCCACTCACAAACTCCCTGTGGTTGCTACAACCAGAAGAAGAATAGCAGATTTGTTATCCTCAGTCATGAATATTCACCATCTAATTACACATACAGAGCACCCACTGACTGGTCTGAAACCACCAGTGACAAAGCTACAATGTCTTTATGTCATTTCCAGATAAACAGGGAAGTGAAACAGGCTCCAGGGATGGGGTGGCATCCCAGAACACCCACTCTGGACTCAAAGGCTTGGCATTTACATTTGAACAGACTTTGGAGCTGGGGCAACAGACCCCATTATACAAATGCCATGAGTCACCTGTTTGAACATGATTAAATTGGATCAAAGGCCCATAAAACAAGTGCCTTTCACCTAAGCAATTTCAGGAATGAGAGGAATGAGCTGAGAATCCCATCTAAAGCCCATTCATCACAGGGGCTATTTTCAAGCCCATTTTGCAGTTTGAAGAGAGGCAACCTGCATGTTCTCCCTCAATTCCATGCAAGAAAAACGAGCTCAGAAGCACATTTTTCAGCAGTGAGGAAGGGGCATTCCTCTCCCCTCCTTCCCCCATCCAAATGTCAGCTGGCTGGGCTAAGCAAGCAGTCTAGACTGAGACCCACGGGTGACATGAGTGGGATGAATTGCGCTCCGGAGGAGTTTGTTTCTCTTGACTGCAGAGGTAGATGAGATGAACAGCTTTAGATGGCCCAGATGAATCACTGTGTGACTAAGGGACCTGAACTTCCCTAACTTTCAATGAGAAGGGGCCATAAAAATGTGTGGTTCCTTCATTACGTCTTTGGGAAGACCCCTGACAGGGGTGGGTGGCCCCGTGCACAGGCTGCATGGTCCCTAAGGCAATCACCCCAAACTGCTTCAAAAGCAGTGAGCGACCCAAGAGAGTAGAGGATCCCAGGGCTGAATCTGACTGAACCACAGCAAAGAACAGCTTCATTAGGACAGATTCCCCCTTCCAGCTGAAGCTCCTTGGCTCCTCATGAAAACATAGTGGCTTGACTTCCCAGAGTATGGAATCATAGGATCATTTAGGTTGGAAAAAACCTCTAAGATCCTCAAGTCAAACTGCTGACAGATGCAGGGGATGGTTTGACAGACTCCAAACTGCCAACAGCAAAACTCTGAAGTATTAGATGTGCACTGTGGTCTTAGATTAAATCCTGTATGTTCAGAAATGGACAGCAAGCAAGAGGAAAATGCTGGCAGTGCCTAGGGTAGAATATCCACCACCTTTACAAGCTGTGGGATTAGCAGATCAGAAATGGCAAGGGGAAAGATCATAAGAAAAAAAGAAATTAGACTTTCATAGGAATTAACAGGTCAAGGACTGATTCAATATGGGAATAACACTGTGAATTTGATGCAGGAGCATGTCAAAAAGCAGAAGGAACTGAACATTGGAAGGACTGGGATCTATGGCAAGGAATTCCTCTAAAATCCATCTAAAATTAGGCAAAGACCATTTAGGAGAACATTTCCCCTCATCCCTTTAATGTGATGATGCAAACCCACAAAACATCTCTCCTGGAATTACTATCTCCAAGTGTGCACATGACAACAACCACTGCAGGTGTAAAAGGCAGTGTTATCAACCGAGGAAGCTGAGAGCAAAGATGACACAACTCTCTGGTCTGTGCCAGAACATCAGATTACTGAGGACTGCAGGGACATGCAGAAGCCTGCCAGGGCACTGCCAGTCCCTGAGGAAACACAGCAGAGCCCAGGAATCCGGTGCCTTGGGCTCTGGAGCCTCAGAGCACATACAAACATAACACCAAGATTGCCTGGCCAGCAAGATGGACTCCAAGGGATGCCAAGCTCCACTTGGGGACTGTCCTTATCTCTGGGAACTAATGAGGAAGGCTGATTAAAACTCCGAAGTACTCAAGGCCACCTATTATCTTTCAAATCCCAAATCTCCTCTTCCCCTCGGAGTAGTGAGGTCAATGGACAGCAGCTTCAGAGCAGAAACAGAGGGCACAGCCAGCAGGACACTCCACACTCAGATAATTCAGATTCTGCCAATAGAAGATCATTTTGCCTTATACTAGAAATTATTTGGATGTGTTTTGAGAGAGAGCAGCTAAAGGCAGATTCCAGGAGTGCTGTGGAAGAGCTTCCTGAGGAGCACACGAGAGCAGAGCTCTCTTGCTGTTCAGGCAGGTTTCCAGGCCCAAAGATTTCACCAATGGCAACTGCAGAACAAACTGAAAACAGGTAATTTTTTTTTAATTTGCTTTGGTTGCAGCCAACGGCCTTTGATAGTATTTATTTGAAACTCCACGAGATTATGGTCTACTAAGCACAGCTTTAAATATCTAACAGAGAGTGCTCAAAAGAGGCAAAAAGCTGCTTCTTCCTGCCACATGTTTTGCACCATCAACGCAGGCATCACAAGCGAAAGTTCTCTCAGGTCACCCACACAGGGCTGCTCAAGCAGAACACATGTATGCAAATGTCCAAGGGAAAAAACCCTGGGTGCAGGATCCTGGGAAAAGGGATCAAACCTTTTGAAAGCACGAGGCTGTGTGCTGAAAGTGGAAGAATCAGTTGAGACAGCAGCGAGCTTAGGAACTGCACTGGTTTCTGCATCACTCCCCTGATGAGGCACCACTGCTACCAGCTGTCCTGAGCTCAGCTCGGGTGCCCTTTGAGAGCCTCATGATGCTACATAACCTCATTTCGACTCATCCTCCCAGCAAGTGAATATCCTCAGCTCTGAGGGTTTTTACAGCTGCTCAGCAACTTGGATGTGCTCGAACCACAGAATCACAGGATGGGTTGGAAGGGACCTTGAAGCTCAACTCCTTCCACCCCCTGCCATGGGCAGGGTCACCTTCCCCTAGCCCAGGTTGCTCCAATTTTATCCAGCCTGGCCTTGGACACTTCCAGGGATGGGGAGTCCAAAGCTTCTCTGGGCAATCATAAAGTGGAGCTTCTTAATGCTTCATAACCAGTTTTCAGTGTGACCCTGAGAAACCAACCCAAGCCTTTACCTGCTGATGTCCATCTGCAGCACATTCTTTTTATACTTGAATTTGAACTGATACAGTTCAGTCACTACCTGGAGAGGTAACAAGAGAGGGGAAAAGCAAAAAAGGGTCACTTTGAGTAACAAGTGTAAAGATGTGTCCTGAGCTTGGCAGATTCCTTTCACGCTCTCTGCCAGAGCACAGCATTAAACTTAATGACACGATGACAGCTTTTAACTCCATTATAGCTTGCATGGGCTTGGGCAAATTTTCTTAACAACCACAGCTCACCTAGCACTGAAAGAATCACAACAATTACAAACTTCCTGCTTCCTCCTTCCACTTCCTCCGTGGGCCTGACTGCCCAGCCTCAGTCTCTAGCGAGGCTCCAGGGCCAGCCAACCCTCCCTTTTTAAGGAAAACTGGGAGCTGCATGGGTGATCAATGCCCTAAGGAAGCCTGGCCCAGTGCTCTGTAGGGAGACAAAGGTCTGGAGGACTCTTCCCACAAGGAAATGCAAACAATATTGCACGGGAAATAGCTGCTGGTCTGAGAGTTTTTTTGAGGGAGATAAAACAACAAAATGATTTTCCATTTAAAAGGATTAAAGAATAAAACTATTAGGAAGAACAGACAGCTTCCCCCCCAAGAGAAAGGACCTATTGTAGACCAATTCCATGCCTATAATTCGCTTTTTCCAGAGACAATGAGGTGGATTAGTAAGAACTCAGCTGTGCCCTGAAGTCTGAGCCTTCCTTACAAATCCCAGCCTTGGCACAACGAAACTCCTGCTCTGTCCCCAGATGCTGAGGTGACACACAGCAGAACTGGAACCAGGTTCAGGTGCAAAGAGGCTACAGCTGTTCTCTGATCTCCATCATGGATGCAGATCCTCACTAGGGATCACAGCCCCAGTCTGTACCCCCAGACAGATGTAACAAAACAGAAACACAACAGGGAACACCAAAAGGACAAGGACAACACATCCATCCAGGTCTGAAGGGATTCCTGACTTCTGTCCTACACCTCTCTGCATAACAACACAGCTCTTTTCACCAGAGCTGTTAAAAAGGTGATTAGTAAATGAATTATTTTGAACTTCCCATTTTTTCTCTTTGGGAAACTAAACCAAAAGTGCAAACACGGCCATTAGTTGCCTGCTGACACCCCTGCCTGAGGCCCTGGTGGGCTCACAGCCGGGTGCCTGGTGTTTGATCCCAATCCAGCTCACTGAGCTGGCACTCTGGAGTGAAGGCACAGGGACAGAAATGGGGTCACCGAGCAGCTACGTCAGGGTGGAACTTCAGCCCACGACTCCACTCTGAATACAGATCTACTCACCCATGGCTGCAGTTGCCTCAAAGATTAATTAAGGCTCTTTCTTACCTCCGGGTCCTTGGGATTGGTGTAAATCTGTTACAAGAAAGCACAGTGAGGGCATTCTCCCCAGGACAACGTGAACCAGTGACTAACAAAGATATTTTCAGTTTACAGCAGAGACTGGACTATCTTTAGCGTGGGATCAGAGAAAGGAATGGCTGAGAAACAGCTTTCCTCTATCAGCAGGCAATACTTACCACTTCAAAGACAGGTAGAATACACTCATGTGCAACTGTGGAGGAATGAGGTTAATTCCCATTCCAACCCTCACAGGGAACTACCAACTGAGATTTAACTGCTCAGATGATGCACAGAGTAGATGCAGAGCAAAGCTCCTGGAGCTTTACAGAGAGCTAGGACCAATGGCTGCCTTGGAACCACCAGTGTGTGGTTAGTCCAGGATTAGATTAATAAGGACACTTCTGCAGGGGGAAATGAAGAGGAGCTTCCATGATAGGAATCACATGGAAGTGCTTCTCAGAGTCTAAGGATGCATGTGAGGCCTCAGTCAGGAGTGTGACATGCTGAGAAAAACATCCCCACACAGCCTTGAACTTCATATTTACCATATTTGATAAAGGTCATAGCTCTATTAAAAATCACAAACATTCTGGCTTCTCCTTAAAAAAGGCACAAATGATTTGACACAACCTTGACTCCTTATCTCTGTCAAGCAGGGGAGGGGAAAGAAAACCACTTTGCATTCATTTACTTACTGCAAGGACAGCGATGTGTAGCTGAGGAGGGAAAGGCAAAACAAAACACATAATCAAAATCTAACCTCAGCGGGCAAGGAGAAGCAAGTGCTATCAAACCTAACTGCCTACACAGGGCGAAGGAATAGATACATTCAACAAACGAGGAGTTAAAACCCGTTCTACAGATTCTTCCCAGCACGGCATCAGCAACACCTAGTGGCCAGTTCGTCTGGCTTTACTTGCAGTTTCCCAAAAAAACAGCTCCATGCTCAGCCTGCTCCCATGGGATTCCTTTTAAACAAATCCCCAAAGGCTGTGCTGATTTAAAACCCTTTTACAAGAGCACCCATCCCCACTGAAGACTAATATTTGCTCTCCTCTGCGAAACTCCCCAAAGGTATTTATGCTACAGCAAGGAAATGTACATGGGACTGCCTTGAAAACAATCTTAAAATATGCATTAAATATCTCAGGTTTTCCCTAATCCTTGTCAAACAACAATTATTTAATGTCTCTCATAAATAGCAAAGGACCTCCTAGTGCTGTCAGCAAGCACTGTGTAGTGCGTTCACAACATTGTGAATTATCCTGTGCACACTGACAGTTGTACTGACGTCTGAGAGCCCACCAGATCATCAGTGCCACAACCACTAGCACTCCATCTGATCTGGAGGAGCTGTGCTGATGAGCACTGCTGACAGAGACGACAACAGCTGCTGCTTTTTCCTGTGCAGAGCAGTTTTTATGTGAGAATCAGCAAGGAATATGATTTCTTGCTACTGGTTTTGTCTTGGAACCAGTTACACCCCTCACTTGATGAATTACTTTCCCAAAAAAAGGAGTAAATTCTGAGCCCCAAAAAAAAAAAACCAGAAAGGTTAGGGAGGATGAGCAGAAGGGGAAAGGAGATGAAGGAAAGCAGAAGCACAGAACCTCTCTCAAGAAAACAGGGCAGGAGATCAAGATCTCAGCTCTGCCTGGCAGTGCCTCTATCCAACATTAGGGAACACAAATGTAGAGCACAGAACTGAGGGAAATCCATTGCAAGCTGCAGATTAGTCCCCACACCATGGGCAGATGAGCCTAGAAAGCAACAGTGGTCAATATTTCGGCTCAAGGCATAAAATCCCAAATCTCACACTCAGGGCAGGGTCTCCCTGCTGTCCCATGGCCATAAACGTGTGTTGTGTGCATGAGATTGTAACAGAAATACAGCAGAAATGGAAAGACAGTTTTGTCCTTACTTTACGAAGAAATAGGAAACTGCAGTAAAAAATGTGAAGAAAAACTTACATACTGCTTCTCCAAAGCATCAAAACAACCTTGAATCCTGCCAGGGAAAAAACATGTTAATATTAACCAGCAGTATTTATCTCCTGATCTGTAAACACACGCTCATTAGATATGGGTTAAAGAGCATTTTTTTCTGGAATTAGGACAACACAACTAACAACATTTGGGGCTTGTACAGTCCGTTTCAGGTCAGCCCTGAAGGCACTGTCCTTCCTTCTGCATCTGTGCATTCTTTATACTTCTGGGGTATTATCCTGTCAGCCCAGAGCCCACTTGAATCCTGACAAAGACAAGGGTTGGAGGCCAAAGGCTGGCTCTGAGTGGCTCCCTGCTCAGAGTTCCAGCTCCCCAGTCAGAGCTCTGATGGCTCTTTTCCCATCAGCCTTGTACAGAGCTCGGGTGAGTCTGAACATGTCTGGTCTTGTAAATCTTTGTTATCTCGTGCATAGTTTACAGCAATGGATTTTCTCAAAGCTGTAAATATTAACTGAAGTAGCAATAGCCAGATATTTGCTCTTGGAGTCAAAGGATGTGCAGCGAGGTATCTCCCTAGCACATCAAAGTCAGTTTTTCTGCTTGCTGGGAATGTGCCAACTCTTGAACACATCCTGAAGAAAAGCTGTGGGGTACTTAGGGAGAAAAAATGCTGTACATACTGAAAAACAAGTGCAAGAATCCCTACCAAAGTGAAGCCAGAAAAGACTAAACAACAACAGGATTGATCTCATGACTGTCTTTACCCTCTCTCTGTACCTCCACTGCTGCGTGTGCTCTGGAGCCTGACCATGACCTCACTGCAGCCAACACTTCCACAGGCCTTGAACTCACATGATGTGGGTCAGCTAATTCGGTCCTGCTTACGCAGGGCCAGCACCCCCCGCAGAAGTGTGAGCTCCCCTGGCACCGGCAGCGCTACTGGACACCGTGTTTTCCAATTCAGGAAGAAGAAGAATGCAGGGGCAGATGTCTCCCTGCTCAGCACAGTCTTGTCTTGGTTTCATTGTTACTCACTTACCACTTGACTATCTGCAACGATCCCAGACAGCTTTTATCTTCTCGGAGAATTTTTAGACATAGGTCTGCAAAACCAAATTTAGCACATAGTTACAATCCTTATCGCAGCTCTTGGGCAAACACTGAAACCAAGCCAGTCACCCCCACTTTTTTGGATAAAACGCTTTATCTGGAGGTCCTTCCTGAGCGGAAATGTGGGGTTTCCACTGAGTCCCAGGTGGGCTGACACAAGCTCATTGCTGCATTTGCAAATGTCAGAGCTTTCCACAGCTCTGAGGGCTCTCCCGGAAGAAGAGCTGAAGTTACAGCTCAGTTTCAAAACACCAGCAGCTCCATTCTCTCCTCCCTCCTCTTCTCCCCTCCATCCTATCCCACCATTCCCTAACAACACCTTCCCTTCTGCATTCAGACTCCACCAACATCTGTATGAGGTAAATGACTGTGCTCAGAGTAAACTACTTCTGTTAAGATTTTCCACACAGCTCCTTCTACTGTGTTTCCAGGCATTCAAGATGGAAAATGCACTTTCAATCTCACAAAAGAACCTCAGTATGAACCTTGAGGGCTCAAAAATCCAAAGCAAAATAAAACACAATAATCTGGGTTAATTTTTTTAAAAATTCTGATTTTTAAATAACTCTCCTGTGCCACTCACTCATAGAGCTGGCAACAACTACAAACCAAGAGAAACACTGACAGAAAAGCCAGTTCTAGGTTGTGTTCCATGCTCTCTCTCAGAAGCACTGTCTCCACCCAGACTTGAGAAGGCCTGTGTCCAGCTCCCTAACAAACTGAACTCAGACATGTGCAGCTAGAAGTCAACACATAAAGCAGATTACAGCTAAAAGAGTGAGCAGAAATAAGAATTCAGCACAAATAGGGTTACCATCTAAGTAGCGGGTTCCATAGGAGCTCTCTGGGAACAGCCCCCTCATGTAAGTGATACAGGACACGGAGATGGCCAGGAGCCTCTTCACCAGCACCAGAGACTGCTGCTCCGTGGTGATGGCATCAGGGAACAGCACTGCTTCCTGCAGGAGGAGGGCAAGGCCAAAATAGCACCATTGTAGTGAAAACAGGCACTATATTTAGAAACAACTCACAGCAGGTGGAAAGAGGGTAACTTAAAAATGTAATTTTAACATTTCTTTGGTCTTTAAGCTGCACAGGACGAATCGTGCCTAAGGTGGGTGGGATTAAATGTTTTTAGGATAGCGATCAACAGATCATTATTCAGGTGCAGCCTGCACTGGTTGGACCTACCCTCCCCTTTATCACATTCTCACTCCTTCCACTCCACCAACGCTGGCACTCACCAGACAACCACTCCTAAAAAAAAAGTGTATGGTTGTAATTGCAGAGTCACCCCAGTGCCAGGGCTGGAGTGGCACTCACTGCTGTACCAAAGGCTGCTGCCACAGCTGTCTGGGAGCTCTGACAGCAGCCTGAGCTGCCAGCGCTCAGGTTTCAGAGTGATTTTAACTCCGAGCTGTAAACAGCACATGGCTGCACCTGGAGCTACTGTAAATACACCGTGTGATGTCAAGATGAACAATGCAGGGGACACTACACTAAATTAAGTTCTTTTATTAGTTCTTCCTCCTAATAAAGCTCAGTGCACACCTAATGAGCCTACATTTATTGAGTCAGTGCAGACAGCAGAAAGTGTTCCCACCTCCCTCCACAGGCACAGGCGTGCCAGGTCCCAAACTGAGAGCTAAGGTTGTCAGTACCATCATAATTTAAGGTTTTCACCTTAGAGGACTTTTTCTTTTGCATGACTAGCTGCTGGGTAGCCATCCTGTATTTCAAAGACCTGCCTTCCACTTGTACTTAAACCCTGAAAAATAAAGAAGATATGAGACACCTGGAAAAAACAGTAATTGCTGTTTCTCATATTTCTTAAACTAAGAATGAGATTCTTCAGGTTACTCAGGTCTGAAAGCTAACTGCCAGCCAGGACAGCTAAAGCAAATCAAGCCAAGGATACTCCATGGCACTGAGTCTGCAGAGCATGACCCCCCCCCCACCTTCACTGGCAAACAATCAGTAGTGTTTGAAATTCAAGGCCACAACTGCACTTGGTGTCAGTCACTTCAAAATGCACTTCTCATATTCCAAACCACAAATGTTAATTCCTACAACCATTAAAAACTGCGAAGGGGGAATGTGAAAGAACTGGAGGTCTGCCAATAGTAGATAATATTTCAGCAAGGGTAAGCAGGAAACGCACTAACATCAGTGTTGGCCAGAATAAAGGAATGATTCTTCTGGGACACCTTGAAAGGAGAAAAAAAAGGGAAAAAAAAAAATCAGAGAGAAGTCCAAATTGTTTCAGTGAAAGCCTGTTAGACAAGCCTGGATTGAAGAGGAAAATATTCTTTTTACAGGAATGGGGAACTGACTGATACAGGCAATAATGTGGACATTCCACATTTTGCACTCGGATGAGGTGCTTGATTTAGCACCACCTGACACCCTGATTAAAAACTTCCATTAGCTGGAATTAACAAGGCACACGTTTACTGGTTTGAAAAACGACTTGCTGGGAGATCTCCACATCTCGTTACTAACAGGGGATGTTAATGACATGAAACACCACCAACAGGTCACCAGAGTCCACAGCCAGTCGATATTCCCAGTAACAATTAAAATAGTAGCACAAACACGGCGAGTTGATTTAAATCCTGACCTAATGCAGCCAGCAGCGGGCTTTTATTAACTCAGCTGATCCAACCCTGTTCTGCACTTGTACCTTTTACGCTTTTTTTCCATGGAAGCCTCATTTCCATTTGTTGGCAGTCATTAAGACATGTTGATTGGAACATGGTGACAGCTTTTATGCTAAATTTAGCGCTTCATTTAGTAATGAGGACAGATTACAGCTATAAAAGTATATTTAAACAAATACACACCTGCAAAATTTTTAATGTGTTAAATATTTTAGCAAAGTAGCTTTTTTTTTACCCAAGCACCGCAAGCAGGACTGGAATGCAATCAAGGCAGACAAAGGTGTTATTACAACGTGAGGTTATTAGCTAAATAAAGCTCATTTAAGGGAAACAAAGAGATAAGAAAACATATTTTCTAAACCATACCACACTTATATCGATTTACTGTGGAGGAAACATCACGTCCTAGACTGAGATGATCCATTCCGCCCTGGCTGTTTAGGTACAAGACTTCAGCATCAGTGTCTTACCTGGGCTGGAGGGGACAGAAGGTGCCCTGGAACTCAACCACTCCACAGACACTTTATCACCAAATATCAGGAAATTAGTATTAAAAGGGAAGAACCAACCCTCATCCTCAGGAAACCCCGTTCTTGCGGGACTTTGCCCCCTCAGCCCTGCACCCACTCAGCTCTGCCCCTCGTGCCTGATATTGGAGATGTGAGGCACTGCAGCCACTAAAGGATGCCGTGGCTCCAAAGATGGGGTTAAAAGTCTGGTTTGGAGGGTGTCTCTGGGGGTTTTTCTGAGTGGCTAGGCCCCACACAGAGCCAGGTCCTGCTCCTCACACGGCAGCACCTGCTACCACCATGAGGCACTGGGGGTCCCTGAGGCATCTCTGAGGTGCTGGGGGTCCCCCTGAGGCATGGGGGGAGGGAAGAGGCAGTGGGGCTGAAGTGCAGGAGACCCTGGAGACACTGAGGGATTCTTAAACACTGAGGGACCACTGAAGCGTGGGAGGGTGGTGACCTGCCTGAGGCACCAGGGTCCCTCTGAAGAGCGGAGGAAGACCCAGAGGCAGAGGAGGGTCCCTCTGAGGCACTTGGGGTCCCTCTGAGGTGTGAGGGGTTCCCCTGAGGCGCTGGGGAGCCCTGTGGAGAGCGGAGGGCGTGCTGAGGCACGGGCTGTCCCTGAGGCACTGAGGGACCCTTGAGGCACGGGGGAAGCCCCCGAGACAGAGGAGGGTCCCCCTGAGACACTTGGGGTCCCCCTGAGGTGCTGGGGAGCCCTTTGAGGAGCAGAGAGACCCCCTGAGCTGCCGGATGGGGGTGTTCCCCGAGGCGCGGGAGCCCCTCAGACGCTGGGGCTGCCCTTGAGGTGCACCCCTGAGCGACCCCTGAGGCCCTGAGAGACCCTTGAGGCACTGAGAGACCCCTGAGGCTCGGGGGCTTCCTCTGAGGCACGAGGCAAGCCCAGAGGCAAATGAATGTCCCCCTGGGGCACCTGAGGTCCCCCTGAGGCGCTGGGGAGCCCTGTGAGGAGCAGAGGGACCTCCTGAGGCACGGAAGCTCCTGAGGTGCTGAGGGACCCCTGAGGCGCGGGAGGTTCCCCTGAGGCGCAGGGGGTCCCCTGAGGTACCCATGAGGTGCTGGGGGCCCTCAGAGGCGCCGGGGTTCCCCCTGAGGCTCGCTCGCCGCTTCCCCGGTACGGCCGGGCGGTCCCCATACCTTCTCCGCTCTGCCCGGCTCCGCGGGCTGCCCTCGCGCGGTGCCGCCAAACCCGCGGGCCTGGGCGGTGCTGGGGGCGGGGGGGGCGGCCCGGCCGTGAGGCGGAGATGTGGCCCTGACCCTGTGTCTGTAGCTGCGTGTGTCTCAGTCGCTGACCCTGTGTCCGTGTGTGCCTCTGTCCCTGACCCTGTGTCTGTCCCCGTCCCTGCTGCCCTGCCCCCGGAACTCGGGCAGGACGAGGTGCCCTGGTTTAAGGATGGTATTCCACAATTCAGCCCCCTCACGGCTACTGCGAAAAATTAACCCTGTCGTTCGCCAAAACCGGGACACAAGGTGATCCTGCAGAAGACATAGCAGCAGGGCCAGCCATGGCAGGGACAGTCGTGTGGTATCATTAAAATCACTTTATAGTCAAATACTGGGTTTATTTGCAGAATATCACCTCGAGGTAGGTGCAGGCTTTCAACTACTAAAGCCATGTTCTTAGAATTTTCTGGTACTTCTCTAAGGAAAGGGAGACAATATCATCCAACTCAACTTCAAGGGACTCCGTAAGAACCAGATTATTTCACAATCCAAGCAAGGATTTCTCCATTTCCCCACTATCTTATTTACAGAATAACCTGCCTAAACCAATTCTTCCCATTTCCAGGCATTTTGTTGTCTTTCAGATAAAGAGATGTATTTTCTCCTTCTCGTCTTTACCCCATTATCATTCCCAGCAATTCAGGTGAGAACACACCCCCTCACCCCACCCCTTCCCAGTTGCCCCAGCTCTGAGCTGTTATGGTGCTTTGCCCAGCAGGGAGGGGAGAACACTCTGTTTTCTGAGTACTTGTGTTTTTCTAGGCCATTTTCTGATTTCTTTCCAAAGACCTTTTCCCTAGTTCAGTTGACAACAGCTGCTGGAAAACTCCTTCCAGAGGGAGGAGAGAAGACAGAATTGGTTTTTCAAGAATAACTTCACAACATTCAAACAAGCCAGGATTGGTGCTGCTGTCGGACAAGAAAGGGGTCTGTAGGTGAGAGCTGTTGCTGTGACATTCTCAGGGCTCTGCTGAATCATGTTTGCCTGTCACCTGCCCTGGTGGAGATCCAGTGCCACCATCGAGCCCTGGCAGTCGGGTCCCTTTCCGCCTCGTACCAGGGACAGGTGCCAAACGCCGAGTGTTAAAGGAATCAGCACGACTGTGGGGCAGGAGCAGCCGGTCAGAGCGCAGGAGAAACAAGGGTTAGAAGATCTGGAAATGCCCCTTGCGAGCAGACCAATGGAGACCCTCTTACAAGAGCAGCCCAAGACTGGGAACCAGTACTTGGAGGATACTTTGCTTCGGAGTTACTTGAAAACACACCTTCCTCCCAAGGTCTGGCGTGCATGTTTGTGTTTCTGTGTGTACCCACCACAGGTCTGCCCAGTCTCCGTTTCAGCCTATGAATTGAATGTTTCTCTGAACCTTTGAGCATTTAACTGGGGGGGAATTTATCAACTTTCTTTAAAACTTACTATATTTGAGGGCAGGAGTGACAAACAGTGCCACGACATGAACAACAAGTGGCTCAGTGGCTCCTGGGACTGGGCTGGGTGTTGCAGTGTTGTTGTGGGATTGTTGGTGAGGGCATTTGTTGTCTGGTCATCTGGAGAACAGAATTTCAGAGAGAGTGAAAAAACTAAGGTGCCTCCAACCTCTGCTGTGCTCTTCCACCTCTCTTCCCCCAGGAAGAGGGGCTTTTAAGGAAATTCTTAAGGAATGGGGCTGTTCTCAGCTGAGTGCTCAGTGGGTACAAAGGCCTCTTGGGGTCTGCTTGGTCTCAGCACAGGTCAGTGGCATTTCTGGGTTGGTTTTCAGCCAGAGAAGACCCTGTACAGGTTTCAGGGGTGCAGGTGGTGGGGTGATACCCTGAACTGTGGGTCTCTGTGCTCTGAGCTCGTCCTTGAGGAACCCCTGGGAGGAGGCAGCTCACCTCACTGGCTGTCCTCTGACAACACCCCAAGGTCCACAGTGGTTTCCCACTTTTCAGGGACCCGTTCTCATGGAGCAGAGCATGACGGCTCTCCATGATTTATTGCAGCAGATGCTGCAATGACCTCTAAAGCCACTGGGTGAGCAGAGGGGAAGAACGTGGCTTTCAGTGAGGCTCTGTCTTCCTCTGCTTTCCCTCCAGGTCTGCGATGCCTCGCAGACACTGGGTGGGAAGAGTGGTGCTTGCTTTTGTCACAGCTGTCCCTAAAGACAGGAATGAGGCCTCCCTAAGCAGCACCGTGGCCTTCCTGCCAGAAGAGAAGGGAAAGGACAATGCCTTTGAGCAACTGTGAAGATCCTGCTCCTAAATCTGCACCTTTGGAAGAATCACGATCCAGGTCTCCCAAAGAATAAAAGGATCAATGCTGTGTTTCAGCGAGGCTGAGAGCTGCCTCCACTCCTTCCCCAAAGAGAGAAACAGCGGCTGTGAGATCTCCCAGAGCAGCATCTCCGTTTCATTTCTGCTCTCGGTCCCAGAGGGGCAGTGTTGCCTCGCCGCTGGAAGGGAGAGCCCCGGCTGCTGTCTGCAGCACTGGGAGTCGGCTCTCCATGGGAACACCTTCCTGGCCAGGAGGACAGCAACCCCCGAAGCTTTGGGTGTCCCACCGAAGCAGACACCACGCTGGAAGCTGATTCCTGTTGTACTATTCAGTGGCGAGCACAGAAATTTTCCTGGAATGGCACAGAAGATTTTTTCCTTTGTTTGAAGGTGATTTCAGGAGAGCACAGAATGAAGCACCTGCTTTTTCTGAGCATTGTTGTGAAGAAGGATCTATCTAGTGTTGATCGACCTGAAAATGTGTCTTTTACTATAGTCATCTGTTTGCACCCCTAATGTGCAGTAATTTGCACATTTCCAATATATTCATGCCTGAAACATCAAGGGACAGACTGGAGTGAAGGAGACCACACAGCAGCCTCAGCCCTGCCCCTGATGGTTTACAGGTCTCCTCTCCATATCCCAGTGTCTGTTCTTTGGAGCACCCAGGCTGCTGTGTGTCATGCTCAGCAGTCACAAACACAGGAGTTTTGATTTTGTTCTTTCACCTTGGCAATAAACATATTGATTTGGGCAAGGCAGTGGTTTTTCAGGCTGTGTGTGGTCAGGACATGAGCTCCCAGCAAGGCAGTTGGAGTTTTTAGGAAATATGGATGAGCTCCCTTTAGTGTGAACTCAAACCAAGAGATCTATCTGGTAGGCTCATGCTCCTCTGCCCACAAAAAAATACCAGGTAAACAGTTCAAAGGTACTTGTGCTTCAGGGATCAGCAAAGTCCATGAACTTTGGTTTCCTGGGTTATGCCTTGTAAACAACCTTCCAATGATAAGCACTGGAGGTGCACACCCATCCCAGCTGGGCTCTGATGGCAAACAGGGCTGCGGCGTGAGCTGGACCAGCTGACAGGCTCTTGTGCATGGTTTGGGCTTGTTTTGTGACCTTTAACACTATTTCACCATTCACCTAAAGGAAAATTGGCTGGTCTGAGGGTGAAGACTTCCAGAGCAGCACCTGGACAGTGTGTGTTGGATGCTCATCACACATGCAGAACAGCAGAGCGCTGAAGGAATCAGTCACATGGGACACAGCTCAGTGGAAAGTCAATATGAGGGGGGCAGGAAAGGAAGAAGCTGTGTTTGTATTTCATCAACAGCAAATTAATGGGGTTTATAACTGCCCTGTTTTAGGTGTAGAAGCTATGGCATTCACCTCCTTGATTGCTTTATTGAGGAGGGAATGAGTGTCTCTTGAGGGGCAGAGAACAGCAAACAATATTTCTCTGATGGAAGCAAATCAGGTGCTTCCCTGACCCCCAGTACAGTCTTGAATGTGTTTATGCTAATGAGGGTCCAATAGTGCTGGAGGTTGGATCCTACTGGCCTGATTTTAATCATCTCTAAGTCAGGGCAACTTCACTCATGTTTTCCACAGAGAGGGAAGAGCACTTGCAGAAGGCAATTCCTGTCACCCTGAAACAGGAATGTGAGGGGGTTGGAATGAATCACTCCTCTGTGGTGGGTGCTGATTTCCCTCCATTAACTGTGGACAGACTGCTCTGTCATGGTCAGCCAAGCCCAGGGGAAACAAGGGCACATGAATTCTTCTCCAGGGTCATGTAGGGAGCTGGATGCAAGGTGGGAATTTGAATCAAGACACGTTGCCTGCCAGGCTGAAGCTGAAATGATTGCTCCATCCCTCCTTTCCTAACCTAACAGGCAGGTAACTGCTAAGCCCAGTGAAAGTTTTCCTGTACAGATGAAGGCATTCCCATTTTGGCAGCCCTTCCCCTGGCATTCTTCTCCAGCAGTAAATCATGGAGTGGCTGAGGGATGTCTGGAGACTGTCTCATCCAACCCCCCTGCTCATGTACATCTGTGTCATTTTCAGCCCTCATACTAAAGCACTTCTGCCTTTTGTGAAATCCAGACACGCTGTCAAAAGTAACTTGAAAAAATGATTTTGAGGGCAAAAAGGGAAAAAGGGTCAGTGGAGCACAGCTGTGTCATCATGAGGCTGAGGGAGAAGCTGTTGTGCTGTGTTACAGAATGCACGGAAGGGCCAAATGGCAAGAGACCACTGGCACTGCAGGACAGCTTTGTCAGTCCTCTGCCTTTCCAGCTGGGACCAAGGCTCCTGCCTTCCCGGGTTGTGCTGAAGGATCTTCTTGTTGCCCCTTAGGTACTGCAGGAGGTGCATCAGGACCTGGAGAGGTTTGGAAACCGCCTGCTAACCAAGATCCAACCTCTGGGATGGGAATGCGAGTTGAACCCACCGGTGTTCCGGCAGTTCGACGCCTGGGGGCAGCGCGTGGATCGCATCGACACCTGTGCGGCCTGGAGGAGGATGAAGGAGATCTCGGCAGAAGAGGGGCTGATTGCTGAGGCCTATGAGAGAAGATACTCCAGCTGGAGGTAACTGGGGGAGAATGGGAGTGACTCAGAGCCTTCCTGGTTATTCTTGGTAAGGTTTATTCAGCTGGTTGTGTAGCGGGTAACAGATGCTGCCCGGACACCAGCCCAGCTCCTGCTGTCCCCAGCAGCACTGTCTGTCCACTGCAGTGTTCCACCTCAACAGTGATAGGCCAGAACTAATGGGCCACACTTGATCATAATATTCTTTGATGTCACTTTCCTGATTGTGGGGCCTGGCAGCTCCCTGCACCGCTCGAGCTAACGCAGCTAAAGACCTGAGATTTCACTTGCAGTTTTGTTGTGTTCCGGTCCATGGAGACAGACCCACATTTCTTATTAAAAACTGCACCAGCTGGCCTGGTGCTGGCAGTCCGACTGAGACACTCTGCTATTCCTCTTCTCTCCTCCTGGCTGGAGCAGTTTTTGCCCTCTCAGAAATGAGTGGTCTGATCCTCACCTGCTCTGGCTGTATTTTTCCCTCTCTTCCCAGTTGAGATGTTTTATCCTCCCCCTGTTGCACTGCTGTGTAACCCGTCTGTTCTCTCTCTCTCTCTCTCAGCCGCCTGTACCAGGCTGTCAAACTGTACTTGTTCTCAACCTCCTCTGGAGGTTTCAACTGTCCACTGGCCATGACTGATGGGGCAGCCAAAGTCATTGAGGTATGAGCTCAGCTGGTCCCTGAGGGCACGGCCCATGTCCTGGCAGCACTGGTTAGAGACGGGAGCACTGGCCAAGGATGGAGGAGCACTGATCCACCATCTGTCTCTGAGCACGGCCCCTGCTTGCTCTATGACTCAGCTTCATCCCCCGCTGCCTTTGTCTGTTAGTGACAAAGTCTCTGTGCCCACACCAGCTTTCGTGTTTACTTACAGCACTGTGTACAATCAGGTCTTTGCTGCACGTGACACCTGCGACACTGCAGGCAGTTGGAAATGTGTCCCAAGTGGAAGTGTCCAAGGCCAGGTTGGATGGGCTTGGAGCAACCTGGCCTAGTGGAAGGTGTCCCTGGCCATGGTAGGGGGTAGAATAAGATGGGCTTTAAGGTCCCTTCACACCCAAATTATTCCATGATCCTATGATGTTTTTACTACAAGATAATTTGTTTTCCTATTCCCTGTGTGGAGTGGCAGTTAGATATACTGGGCCAGATCCAGACTTGGTGTAAATTCACCAAGCCACCAAGACTTTCCAAGCTGGAATATTTGGCTCTGCATCTTAGTGACATCCTTTGCACTGCTTCAGTGGCTGCGTAGGATTCAGAGGAAAATATCCTTTAAGTATCTAAGTATCTGGGCATTTTAATTCAACAAAAATGAAACCAGCCCAAGGTATTTGCCTCTTCCCAGCTGGTGACATCCAGTGTACATGAACATATGCTGATACCTGGAACATGGGCTGTTTTGGGAGCTCTCTGTCCAGATGTCCAGCAGTGCCGAGATCTGAGGAGGGTAGGGATGCTCAGCACTCCCTTTTGTAACACAGGGAATACCTTCTGTGTGCACAGTGCTGCAGCAGCCAGGCAGGAGCTGACTGGCTCACAGGCTCTATGCAGCACCTGCAGATGCTCCGCAGTGCAGGACCCCCACCTGCTTCCAGACCCGCCGGTCTGAGCCCAGGACACACCAGGGGCAGTTAAAGCATCTGTCTGATTTCATCTACTGTGTCATGGTCATCTCAACTTCTTTTCCCTCCCCACAAACAGTCACTGGGTATTCCTGGATCTCTGAAAAGCGCTTTTGACCGTCTGACATCCCGTGACCCCAAGAAGTTCTGGACCTCTGGCCAGTGGATGACAGAGCGCAGGGGCGGCTCGGATGTCGGTACGTGCCCTGAGGTGGGAGACAGATGTGGCAGTGAGAACTGAGAAAATGAGGGGTGTGGAGAGCTTACAAAGCCAGAGAACTGGTTTAGGAATCCTCTGCATAGCTCAGCTTTTTAACCAAGAAAATGCCCAACTTCTGTCCACTGGTGCAAGCAGAACACACAGGCAGGCACAGACCTGTGCTCCCTGCACAGTTTACACACAGATCTCTAGCTCTATAATCTAAACATTGAGCCACATAGTCAAGTCCATCCCAGCTGGGACTGAGAAAGCATCCTTGGCCTTCAACTTTTATTCCTTGATTCATGTTAGTTATTAATAACATTAGTTATTTGCCTACTAACATTAATAAAGGGCTACGGAACCTCAGAGCTCTGCTGCAGAGGCAGAACTGTGGAAGGGGAGTCTGATGAAGCTGCAGTTGGTTTTCTGGTGAAAGCAGTGAAAGGATCAGCTGTGAAGTGAAAGATGTACATCACTGCAAGGCTTCCAAATCCTTAGAGCCCTTAGTGTTCTCAGCTGTGGTAGTCCCTGAAGAACTGGAGGCACTGGATTATGCATGCTGCATTTTGTATCGAGGGTCAGTGAAAGAGATTAAAAGCTCACCCATGCTCCATCTTCATAGCAAGAGGTGGCTTAAAAGAGCTGCTGCTTAAACTGAAAAAGCAGCACTGATTGACACAAAAGGTCCAATAAGGCCAAGAAATGTTCCCCTGTGTTTCAGCTAATGGCACCGAGACCGTGGCCAGGAGGCAGCAGGATGGTACCTATCGTCTCTATGGCTTTAAGTGGTTTACATCAGCAGCTGACTCTGATGTGACATTAACCCTGGCCAGGATAGCAGATGCTGAAGGACAGGTAAACCAGTTCTGTTGGATGGCAGAGCCCAGTGAAGGAGCAGGGACATTCTCTTTCTTCCTTGTTTCATCGTAATTAAATCCTCCCTGGGTGCCTTTCAGTGTCCCCAGGGTTCCAGGGGCCTGTCCCTGTTCTTCCTGAGGGTTCGAGATGAGGAGGGGAAGCTGAACAACATCCAGGTGCAACGGCTCAAAGACAAGCTGGGCACCAGACAAATGGCAACGGCAGAGCTGTGGCTGCAGGGAGCCAGAGCAGAGCTGGTGAGTAAGGGTTCACCCTCCCCTGGGCACTGGGCTGGTCTGGCTCAGCACACACTCCTGGGGGTTTCAGAACTGGAAAAGCTCCCCCCTTCCACCTTGGTATCTGGCTGTACACCAGTGGGGCTGTGTGGACCATGGCTGAGAAGAACTCAGGAAAATACGTGAGGGAAGAAAACAAAGAAAGTCATTTTAAGCTGGTCATTTCCCTAATCCAGATGCACTGAGTCAACTGAGGGACAGTTTGTGTAATGTGCAGGTAGAGCAAGCAACAGGGACCAGAACTGATCATGCCACCTCTCTGGTCATGGAACCATAGAACCACAGGATGGTTTGGTTTGGACCTTGAAGCTCGTCTCATTCATTCCCTGTCATGGAGTCACCTTCCATGAGACCAGGTTGGTCAGAGCTCTATCCAACCTGGCCTTGAACACTTCCAGGGGTGGAGCAGCCACACTGTGCCACAGACTTGATTAACATGGGACAGCCATATTTTAAAGCACTAAGGTGTCTGAGGTCAGACAAGACTGGAGTGGACAGCCCATGTCCATCTGTCTGTTGGCACCACTTTCCTTTCAATATCCATCCCCATTCAGGGCAGTGTGAAGGGCTCACACCAGCCTTTGGTCCTTGCTGTTTCAGATTTCTGCAGAGGGTCGTGGGGTGGCCTCCATCTCCAACATGCTGAACATCACTCGGATCCACAATGTCATCGGTGCGGTAGCTTCCATGAGAAGGTGAAGGCAGCATGGATCCCCCCGGAGCTGAAGGAGCAGCTTGGCAGGACAAGGGGTTGCACTGAGTGACATCTAATGCCTTTGTGGGATAGGTTTGGAGGGCAGCAGTGCTGGAGGAGGTTGGGGGGTACCGCTGGACAGGGTTCTTCTGGTGGAGGTGGCTGGAAGGGAATGCTCCAAAGTGGAAGGTCTGATGGTGTTCCATCTGTGTTCCCTCCAGGATGATCAGCCTGAGCAGGGAGTACGCCCGCAGGAGGGTTGCCTTTGGGAAGCTCCTCAAGGACCATCCCCTACACATGCAGACCATAGCCCGGATGGAGGTGAGGCTGTTGGGAGCCAAGCTGAACCTGGTGGGAAAGAAAGAGGGCAGAGCTCCTCTGCTGGTAATGAGCACAGCCAGCCTGCCTGTGTGCAGCAGTCGGAGGTAGGAGGCTGCTCCTGCTACAACATGGAGTATGCAGCAAGGGAGTTGCCACATTCTAGTGGGATTTGATCTGATGATAGACTTAGCTTCTCTACTGGACTTCAGGTTATCCTAAAAAATTATCTGGGAGCTCTCCTGAGTGGAATGCCAAAGCTCATGGGTGCCCCTGCTGTGATGAGCCATGACCTCTGAAACTGGGTGTTAGCATCAGAGTCCAGGCCTGACACCACAGTCACCTGAACTGCAGTTACCAGACTCCTGTCCATGAGTGGCACAGACTCACCCAACTTCCCTGGTAGCTCACGCACCAGGAGATGGGCTGTAAACAACATTTAAAAATTCTCTTGCAAGTTGGGGGAGAGGAAGAGTGGTCAACATCTGTCAAACATAACGTCAGCTTCTCCTAGACTGTGGCCAGAAAGAAAGGGCAGATCCTATACAGTCCCACAGCAAATCTTTATGCAGAGGAGCTACAGAGCTCCATATCCTGATGCTTCCCAAATCACAACTTGCCAGGGAAGTAAGTTGCTCAGCAAGAAATCTGTCACAGACCTTGCAGCTCCTGGTGCTCAGAGACTGACCATCATATGTGTGGTCTCACATCCCTTACCCTTGGAAAGGATGTGGATCTGTGGCCTGGATGACTGGTAGGAGCTTTGCTAAGGCTCAAGCAGTCCTGGTGAAGTGGCATTGCCCCTTTCCTCATACCAGATCTCAGTGTCCAAGAGCAGCAGCCCCAGAGCACCTTTGATATTCTGTGCTTTGTGCCTTGTCTGGTAGGAGGTCTCTGTCTCTGAAGCTGTGGGTCTGTGCTGGCAGGGGTGGCATTTTCCCCTCGAGGCAGTCCCATGGCAGCTCAGCATGGAGTCATGGAATCAGCCCTAGTCCCAGACCCCTGCCAGTGACATCCCTTGTTCTCTGCTCACAGGTGCAGTGGCGAGGGGCATTTCTGCTGCTCATGGAGGTCGTTCGCCTGCTCGGCCTGGCAGAAACCAACCTGGCCAGTGAGCAGGACCAGCTGCTCCTGAGACTGCTGATCCCCGTGGCCAAACTGTACACGGGGAAGCAGGTATGTCCTGTGTGGCACATGGATAACCACAGAGCTGGACAGAGGACTGAGTAACACAGCCAACATGAAGGGCAGCAAGAGGGGGCAATACCAGCAGGACCTGCAGCAGGTACTGCTCTGGAGGCTGGACTTTGTGGGCAGGAGCCTTGTCCCTTTGCTCTCACCTGAGCCATCTGATGGGGATAGAGAGAGCCCGCACTGCTGAGAAGTGCTCCAAGTGCCCCTTGGAGCTGGAAATGCTGCTGGGGCTCCCCATGTCCAAGGTGGGCACAGAGCCAGAGAGAATATTGTTCACTATGAATAAATAGAGGAGTAGATGTTAAGAGCTTAACATTAGCCTTACCTTCAGGGGTCTGTCCTCTGCTCATGGCCCTCAGCTTACATACACAGAAGCTGAAGGTTAGGACTGTCCTGGACTAGAGGCACATGCTCCCATGTACCAAGCACACCACAGGTACCTTGCCTTGGAAGGACTGTGTTGAGACAGACTCTCCTGGGATTATCTCCCAAGGTCTGGCTGCTCCTGCAGGGCCTCCCTCAGTCTTCATTCCCCACCTTCTCCTCCTGCATGTAATGAGCAAACTGCCTCAGGAAGTCAGCAGGACCCAGTCAGCCCATCCCCATAGGAACTGCTGTGAGAGGTTTGTTTCTTCCCCTTGTGCACTGGGGGTCATGCCAGCTCTGCATTTTGCAGGCTACTGCTGTGGCTGTGGAGGCAATGGAGAGCTTTGGGGGCCAAGGTTACATGGAGGACACTGGCGTGCCAGTCATCCTCCGGGATACTCTGGTAAGAGCAGCAGGAGAAGCTGCTGTGTATGCCCTGGTCCCCTGCACTGCGCTCTGCTTCCCTGCTAAAGACCTGCTCCAGGGAGAACACGGTCCTCCCAGCCTCACTCCAGGTGTGGCAGCTCTTCTCCCACTGCCTTCCTGCTGAGCCAAACCATTCCCAGGGAGGGCACGGGATGTGTTCCTGGTGCTGGGGTTGTTCCCCAGCACAGTAATGGAGCTGAGCTTCCTCCTTTCCCTGATGGTAAGGCAAGACATTTCTCAAGATTTCCTTAATATCCCTTTAGCTCTGCTCTCTGTTTCCTCACATTCCCCTGTCTTTGTTGCAGTCACTCCACAGGCTGCTCCATGCTCTTGCACAGTCTCCTTTTCCCCACAGGTTCTGTCCATATGGGAAGGAACAACCAATATCCTGTCCCTCGACGTCCTGCGGTCCCTTGCCAAGAGCCGGGGACAGGTGATGGCCGTGTTCCTGTCCACAGTGCAGGTAAGCCCACACCAAAAGCCCTGCTTAGCCTGATTTGCCCACCTTGGCGGAGCCTTGTTTGGGGTTCATGCTCCTGACTGAGATCGGCAGGGAATATGCCCAGACTGAAAGTTTTAGACAAGTATTCCAAAGGTGTCTTACAATTCTGCTCCTTAAATAGCAGGATGCAGGTAGTGCTTGTCCTGGGATCCTTGTGTGCAAATACTTTCAGCTCAGCAGTGAAGAGTTTGGCATTGTCAGAGTCCCTCATGACAGGTACCAAAATAAGTATATTTTTAATGTGAGTCACCCTCCTGAATCCAAAATAATTTTGTGGGTTTGTTCCTTAACTGGAAAATCACCATAGGACTGCTGAATATTGAACCTCACTAGAGCTACCTACTGCATTATGACTGTCTATTTTTATTCCCACTGAAAAGATGGGAAGAGCCAGAGGAATTCCACTGCTGTTTCTCTAGATTTGCCATTCTCTGCCCTTGTTTTTAAAGCTGCTTGGGTGACAGGCCCGAAGCAGCTCAGACTTTCGTGAAGGTAAATGTGCATCACTGGTTTGATGTGTCTCGAAAAGGGAGACAGAAACCAGCCTGGGAGGCAAGATCAGCAGATCAGAGGGTGTTCTCCCAGAGGTGACATTATTAGTCCAGACACAGCAATCCAGATGTACAGCAAGGGAATCCTGGGCATCTGGAGTGCTGGATTTGGCTGTGTGTAGCCTTCACTTTTCCATCCACACCTTATGGGAAGGGAAAAGTCTGGGACACTGCTGCTCCTGCAGTACTGACAGCTAGATAGGGCTTTCAAGATCCTGAGTAATTCTCCCAGTGGCTGCAATTCTTCCCATTTCAAACCCCCAGCTTGGCTGTGCTCTGTGCACAGCATCCCTCTGACCTCCAGGGATGAGGGTCTCCTTGCCAGCCTCTCAGACACCTTTTGAGAAAGGAAAAGTACCTCAATTTGATGACCAAACAAGAAACCAGATCTGCTCACGAGCAGGACTGAGCACAACTGCTAATGGCAAATGGTCCAGGGGCTGGCAAACAGCAGCTTAGGCTGACACTGCAGATGATGGAGTGGAGAAGGAAAGGACCTGGCTCTAAAAACCATTTGGACAGGAGCAGCCTCCACAGTCTTCCATTTAACAGCAGTTTAAGCAAACACCCCAGAGGTGCCGTGCTGCACCCCGAGCCCTCCCTGGTGCAGCTGGGAGGGCCCAGCAGGATAATCAGGGGAGCACTGGGAGGGCTCTGGTGCAGAGCAGGGACCTGCAGAGCAGTAACCAAGCTGTGAGATTCGTTAATTAACGAGCTCATTACTGCTCCTGTGCTCCCCCCAGTCAGCCCGTGTGTGAGGTCTCTACATCTACATCCCAGTAAGTGCCACTGCATTTGCTGCCCACGTCACTCTGAGGCTGCTGCATTCCCACTGGGTCGGGCTCAGCTGGTACAGCACTGTGGGTGCTCCTGGACAGAACAGATCAGACGTGGCCAGTTTAAGCTTTTACCTCATGCCTCAGGCAGTGGAACCACAGCCTGGCAGGGATTTCTGTCTGCAGGAAGACGCCGAGTTTCTACCCCAGAGTCAGCGTTTCACTCACAAGTGATAAACAGCTCTTTTTTGAGCTCCAAGTGTCCACATTTTTTCAGTCTCTGGGAGTCTGGCTCGTTCTGAAACATCCCTCCCATTCCTGTCTAGCGAGGAAATAATTCAGCCCATCATAAAGGGATTTTAACTGCCTCAATCCATTTCCTTTTTATTGATGCACACAAACCAAGTACAATGTACTTTATGTTTGTCCATCAAGGCTCTCAGTGTGCAGGATTTGTGCCCAGTGTCAGACTGCTTTGCAGGGAGCAGCATTAGTATTAGCATAGCAGTTGTTCCTCTGAAGGTTGGATCAAGGTTGACATCCCCCCTGGCCCCTCTGCCACCTGTTTTTGCTTTGATGCCAGGTCAGTTGCCTCTAATGATGGTGGGATGGCCAGTGCTGCTGGTGTTGTGATCAGGAGCAGGAACCCAGTGTTGTAATTACCCTCAGGAAATGCATAGAACTTCCTCATCCTTGTGCAATGAGATTGTGAAAAGCTGATTTTTTTGGTGTTTTCAATACACAGGTGAGTTTGTGACAAACTACTTTATCCAGAGGTTATTAGGCTGGAAAGTCTGAGGAGAACACATGGCATGAAGAGTGATTGTGAGAGACAGGGATGGAATCCTGGAATGGTTTGGATGGGAAGGGACCTTAAAGCTTATCCCATTCCACCCTCTGCCATGGGCAGGGACACCTTCCACTAGCCCAGGTTGCTCCAAGCCCCCTCCAACCTGGCCTTGGACACTTCCAGG
>JAWWLV010000038.1:1211106-1225762 GCA_035041135.1 Platyrinchus mystaceus
CCTCTCCAGCTCTCCTGGAGCCCCTTTAGGCCCTGCAAGGGGCTCTCAGGTCTCCCTGGAGCCTTCTCTTCTCCAGAGAACCCCCCCCAGCTCCCCCAGCCTGGCTCCAGAGCAGAGGGGCTCCAGCCCTGGGAGCATCTCCGTGGCCTCCTCTGGACTCTCCCCAGCAGCTCCACATCTTTCTTGTGCTGATGGATTTCAAGCCAGGAAAGGGCTGGGAGTCAGTCCTGGACACCTGGATCACACCGGGGTCAAGGGTGGAGCTTTAAAGCTCAATCCTCACCTCTCCTACTGAAGCAGCTCAGCCTGAGAAATAACCATCAGTTGCTTTTCCTGAGTCCTGGGCAGTTCTGGCAGGATCCTGGGAATGATGACCTGTCCTGCTCTTCCACAGGAGCTCTTTTGATGGAACATGCAGCCCAGCCTGGTGCCTCCTCCACAGACACCTGCGCTGCCCTCAGGTAGGCACAGCCGTGCCCAGCCCTGACTGCCCGGGATGATGCCATGAGTGATGTGGGAGGCTTTGCTCTGCCCCCCAGAGTCACCCCACCCCAGCCACGGCCAGACACAATTCCCAGGTGGAGACAAGTGGCACTCCAGGCTGGGCCCTCAGCCCAGGGCTTTTCCTGCCATGGGATATCCCCATTCCTGCAGTGATGGGATCTGACCTGGGCACAGCTCAGGGTGACACCAGCCCTATGTGAGCCTTGTGTGTGTCCCAGGGCTGGCACAGACCATTCCCTCTCTCCATGCAGGTGGTGCAACCAGGAGCTGTGTCCGGTGGCCACGGAGTTGGGGTCTGGCAGCTACAGCGCCAGGGCAGCACTGCAGGACAGTGCCCTGGTGTATGGGGACAGTGCCCTGGTGCACGGAGGCAGCCGACTCTGAGGCCCCACGGCCCCACCATACACAGAAGGTGGGCTGAAATCCAAAAAATCCCTCCCAAAATCCTCAGGTAGCTGTAAATTCCAGGCATGGTGGGGACATTCCACCAAGGGCCAAACCAAATCCTTCAGGAGTAAGCCCCACCTGCCCAGGCTGAAATCCCCGGCTTTGGGCCATTTCCTGACACAGACACAGCCCTGGGAGTCACTGCAAGACATGGGAACGTTCTCACCATGATTTAGGCAAAGCCCAAGTGATCAAATCCAGGCAATGACTGGAAGCAGCAGCTCTTCAAGTGCCAGTGCTGTTCTTTATGAAGAAAACCAACCAAAACCGAACTGAAAACTATCTGAAGCTTATTAAATACAGAAAAACACCATTTTCCCCTGTTCACCTTCTTGCTTTCCAGGGCTAACCACGAGCTTCCACCCTGGCACCTGCCCAGGGTGAGGTTTGCTCCCAGGACAGCCCCTGGTACCCACTGTGACTCCAAGGGTCAGACAGCCCTTCCTACCTTGACCTCCTCAGGAAATGCTGCTTTCGGAGGAAAAGAGAGATTTTCATTCTCTGTGGCCTCCAGAAAGCTGATTAATTCCCTGTGTACATGTCCCAGTGATGCTGCAGTCCATCCTGACATAAATTCTACGTAAGTCTTGGATTGAAATCCAGTAATTCTCCACCTAAATGCTGTGTGCTTCTCCCTCAACCCGCCAGTTGACCTGCCTGGGATTGCCCTGATGACTACAAGGTTTTAATTAAAAAGTTGCTAATAACAGAAGGAAAGCACTAGTAGGCCAAAGACAGCTGGAATTTATAGCTGGGAAGTGCTACAGCAGCTAGGAGACTGAGTGGGAAGAGGGGGAAGGAGCTGTTTGCTGAGCATGGAGCTGTCCAGCATTGCCCTGAGGCCAAACCGGCAGATCCAGGACAAACGCTGCCTCCAGGGAGGAGCAGTTCCAGTGAGATGCAGCAAGGGAGGCTCCATAGGCTCTCTGTGTCCTGGCACGGGAATCCCAGGCTGAGCCAGGCAGAGCTTCCCTGGAATCACACAAATCCCATTAACCAGTCCCAGCATCAAAGGGCTTCCTTTGTATGTGCAGTGAAGGGAATAAAGAGCATTTGGATTTGAAAAGCCATTATAGAACCATGGAATGGTTTGGGTTGAAAGGGGCCTTAAAGCTTATCCCATTCTACCCCCTGCAATGGGCAGGGACACCTTCCACTAGGCCAGGTTGCTCCAAGCCCCATCCAACCTGGCCCTGGACACTTCCAGGGATCCAGGGGCAGCCACAGCTTCTCTCAGCAACCTGTGCCAGGGCCTCTCCACCCTCACAGCCAACAATTCCTTCCCAATATCCCATCTAAGCCTTCCTTCCTGTGGGAAGCCATTCCCCTTGTCCTAGGACTCTGTCCCTGCAGTTTGATGTCAAAAGTCTCCCTGGAGCTGCTGTGAAACTCAGGAGACCGGGAAGGTGAGGGAACAACACGTGGCTCTAATTCCATCACCAGATGTGCCCATGGTTGGGGCAGAGGGTGCAACAGCAGGGAAAGTCATTGTTGGAAGTGTTTGCAGAGCTGATCAGACCCCAGGATCCTCTGCTCTCCAAAAGCGCTCGTTTCCAAAGCCCGGGGCTTCGGCAATCACTGCCCGTCCAGGCTTTCCATCTTCCCAACCTGTTTTACATTTCTTAACATCAGGATTACTTTTTCCTCATATATGAGCTATAATTTGCCTAAAAATAAGCCCCACAAACTGGGAGCTCTGCAGATGCCCCGACACAGAGAACAAGGGACTGTAAAATCATCACTGTGTAGGAAAATGAGAAATTTATTAAGATCTAAATATTCACTCTGAGGCAGAAGAAACGCTTTTACACACAGGTGAGCATGAGGGTCTGACATGTCCCACTGCCGCTGAACAGCTCTATCCTCAGAGCTTTGCATGATTTCAAACATTTCATGTGCTTCAAGTAGTTAATCGAGACTTCAGATGTCATTTTAGCACAAATCCCACCAAAAAAATAGGTACAATCAGACACATCACCACTGCAAGGTGTAAAAATCATTTTGTGACAGGATTGCAGGAAATCAGTTTAAAACCCAGATTTGTTAAATAATAAGGTCAGACTTTAGTAGCATTTAAAAAATGTCCAAGTCCAAAGAATATGGTGACCTGAAATCCCAAAATGCAACTGCACTGACTGAGACACCAAACTGTCCCTGAGGGCAGAGCTGTCCCCGAGGGCACTGAGCTGACCCTGAGTGCACTGAGCTGTCCTCAGGGGCCTAAGCTCCATCAGGAATCGCTGTCCTGTCCTTTCTCACCACTGAAAAAAAGAGCCATAAACGTTGCTTTGGCTTTTTAACCAAAAAACGTAATTGTGAGGAGCTCAGGAGCCAGTTCTGAGCGATGCCAGCGATGTGCAGCTCTAAGGACTATGTGACACCTGGTCCAACCCTGCACCCGGCAGAGCTGCCCTTCACTCAGCGCTGGCCGAGCCCTCCCACCAGCACAGCCCAGCAAAACAGCGCCTTCCGACTCCAAACCTCGTCCTGGGTAATTCCAGATCGATTCGAGCGACGGTTACAGACCGACCATAACACACCCGCACACCCACCTGTTCAACGGCCTCCGAACCTGCTCAGCCTCCTGCACGTGGCTGCTGCCCTTTGCAGCCCCCCAACACCTCAGAACTCTGTCCCGCCCCGACAGCCCTCCCAGCGCAGCAGAGCCATTCCCAACACCTCCTTCCCCTTCCCCACCAAAGGGCAGCAGGTTTTCCATGCTACAACTGCCCCCACCACAGTCACCTGCACCACTCAGGTGCGATCACTGAGCGCTGCCCGGGTGTGAGATCACTGCTCTTGAAGGACTCTGGTGCCACCTTCTCTGTCAGGGAGGGGCGGTCCCGCCGCTGCCCCGCTGAGATGGAGCCCTTCAGCTCCCAAAGATTTCCGTTCTGCAGCCGCTGTTTCTGATTTCCCAAATCCCCTCTGCCCAAGGAGGTTGTTCCACAGCCCCTCCGCTCCTGTTGTGACAGCACCGCTGCCCTGAACGGCTCCTGGGCTGCTACCGAAAGCTGGGACTAAGGAAAGAGGGAAGGAAGAACCGAGCACCGGGGAATGGGCTTGGACACCCTGTCAGCCGTGTCCTTCTCTGGCAGAGCTGCCGGAGCACTGCTGCCCTGACAGGGGTTTCTGCATCAAGGGCTTCACAGCCCGTGGGAGTTAAAACCTTCTCTGACAGCAGAGCAGACCCACCCCGGCGTGTCCGGAGGGGACCAGCCCGGCAGGGCAGTGCCCGGGGGCACCGGCGTGCACACAACACTGAGCTCCTGGCAAAGCACTCACAGGGAACTCCTGTAGAGGGAGCTCTAGGAAACCAAACTGTGAGGTGTAACTGAAACGCTGCTGCTCCTGTGTGTGTCCTTAACTGTGCCAAACGGGATCTCTGCGCTTCTTTCTCACTCCTGCAGCTGCAGATCCCACCAGTGTGAGCACGGCTCTGCCCTGCCCTGCCCTGCCCTGCTTTGATTTGATAATCGCCATCAGATCACGGAACAACTGAGCACGAGGTGCTGTGATGGGACAGATCTGGTCCAACATCACTCACAGCTGCTCAAGGAGCTGCTCAGACCCCTGAGAATTCAGGGCAAATCCTCTAAGAGAAGAAACAGCCCTTGGTGGGTGAGCTGAGGGACGGGGAGCACAGCTGGAATGAGCAGCAGTCACAGGAAACAGGGAATAATTGGACTTTAGTGCAGGACAAACAGCAGTTGAGTTTTCCACCTTCTGGGAAAAAAGATCTTTAACCTGAGTGAGTTTGGTTTGCTCCCGAAGAGCTGCAGCTCCACCAGCCAGCACCGGGGTAAGGCAGGAAGTGTAACGGTGAGAACTCCGACCTCCCCTGCCACGGGTAGGGAGACGTGGAGCTTCCTCTGCCAAGCCTCACTGAGAGCAGGGGAACTCTCTGGAGACCTGGGCTGCTCCTACAGTTGGGCAACATCATCAGAGTGAAATGCGATGGTGGGTTAAGGGGAAAAACAAAAACGTGGGGTGGAGGGAGCTGAGACTCTAACACCAACAACACCCAACAGCTGTCCATCCTCAGAAAACCATGCTGACTGTACCAACAGAACCTGGTGGGGGGCGTGGGTTGCGACTTTCCCCCTCCCTGGGACCAGGAAAACCAAGCTTAAGATTTATTTTTACTTCTAGGTTTAGGAGCAACAGTTTGTTGTTCCCTGCGAAGACACAGCCTGGAACACAAAGCCAGAGGCAGCGGCTGCTGCTCCTTTTCCAAGGCCTCGGTGCTCCCGCTGAACCTCCACCATGTCCCCTTCGAGGGACAGGGAAGCAAAATAAAAAAATTAGAAAGTGTGTTAGCAAAAGCTCCCATGCAAAAGTCTAAACTTTATTCACTTTTATTTATATATTTAACAATTCTAAAGTATTTACTTCTCGCTTTTGACAAAAATGAAAAATATAGGAGCACTTTACTCTCTTGTGGAGAGAAGGGTTATTTCTGTACACAGCTACGGAGAGAGAGAGACGCTTCCTCCTTTACATACAAAGAAAAATAATATTAATAAAAAAAGTGCTTCATCGATCCAAAAAAGCCTAAAGAGCCGCAAGCGTTTATTCACACTGTACATCCCAGCCCTCCCGGCACCGGGAGCTGCAGAGGCTCCGCCTCATCCTGCACCACAAGCCCACACGAGGATGGGGTGACACCCAGCCCGGCCCTGCCCCCCCATTCCCGGGAGGAGCCTGACATTCCCCTCCTCCGGCTCCCACGCCTGAGCCTCTGATCCAGCACCCGCTGCTGGGTCAGGAACAATTCCTGGACACCCTTCGGCTGGAGAACCCACCTCAGCCTCGCCTTTCCCTCCTTGTAGCTTTTTCTAAACCCGTGCCAGGGAGATCCCAAGATGCTCCGTCCGTTCCCAGAGCCCCTTCCCAAAAGGATGCAGCCTCCTCCTTCCTGCACATTCATTCCTGCCAGATCCTCGTGGGGGTGGGGAGAGCACAGTCCAACCACCCGGGCCCTTCCCCTCACACCCACCGAGCTCTGCCAGACCCTCCTTTGGATGATGTGATTGTGACATTCCAGGGAAGGGAAACGCTCCTTTCCCCAGGTTTCTTAGATTTTGAGCTGCTGTATCTCGAGCTCTCAAATACTCCAGCAAGATTGTTGGGAATATCACAGAGCAGTTGGGACTTTGCCTAAGGAATACACTGTGAGCAGGATCTACACTTCCTCTGCCAGATTGCACTAAGCAGGATTTATGGGATCTATGGAAAGGGGATGAGCACCTACTGCTGAGTTACGAACAGATACTCGGGAGATTCACACTTCAGTAAGGTGACTGGGATTGGGGCAGAAGGAAGAAGGGGAATCCACGATGTATTTTGGTTGTTCTAAGGTCCTCAGGCAGGTTTTTTCTGTCTGGGGTACACTGAGCACAGCCTGGGAAAGGAGGAATATCCCAAGAGGATGCCAAGCACCAGTGCACTCCCCACGGACCGAGCCCGGAGACTCCAGCGGGTCCCGGTGCCTTCCATTGGTCTGGAGTCTCAGTAAAGTGCGAGTGTGACCCACCAGGGCCTGGGCCTGACCTTGGCAAAGCTCTGCTCCCACAGGGAATCTCCCACAGAGGGGGCAGGGACAAGGTGAAGATCTGCTCCTGTCCCACTCGGATTTGAGTCGTGGATTGCATGGACAGACCTTTGGAGAGGCCTGGTGTGACACCATCTCAGCCCCCACCAACATTCCTGAGCCAACAGTCCAGGTGTTCCCACCCCAACGGTTCAAACCTCAGGGACTGTGTGTGCAGGGGATCCGAGTGAGCCCCTGGGGCAGCCCCTGTGAGAACAGAGCGGGAGAGGGCTCTCTTGGGAAGCACATTCCCACCTCTTGTAGCAGCAACAGGTTCCCAAACAGCAGTTTTGGGTTTGGAGTAACAGGAGTGATTGAAAGCCCTGGAGGCTCCAGCTCTGGAGGCTCTGCAGTTGGCTGGCCCAGTTCCCCCTGCTCCCAAACCTTCGGCCCACAGCACCTCCGAGTGGGACACAAACACCCCTGGGATCCTGGCTCTGGCCCAGCCCCTTCCCACCTCCACCCCCTCCCGCAAACAAACAAACATATATATATTATTATATATACACACACGGACACACGGACAGGACAGGCAGGGAAGGGGGAAGAGCTGGAAAAGGAGACTCCCACAATCCAGCGGCGCGTCCTCGACGTCTGTCCCGCCCAGCCACGTCCCAGCCCGACCTCCACAGCGCAGCCTCCCGGCCTCGGCCCTCGGGACCCGCCTGTCCCGGGGGAAGGGCCGGCTCGGCTGCTCCCCCACCGCTCCCGGGCCGGGAATTCAGTTGGACGTGGCAGTGATGGGCTTGTCCAGTTCGAGGTCCAGGCTGGAGCTGCCGGGGTGGAGGCTGCTGTAGCAGGACTTGCAGACCCTGCTGGGCTCGAAGAGCTGCTGGCTGGGAACGGGCACCTTCTGGTTACAGCAACTGGAGCAGAACACATTCCCGCAATTCCTTATGTCAGGAACAGAAGAGAAACAGAAAAGGGGAGATTAGAAGCAGTTTGACAAAGTTGTAAAATGAGATATTCCCAGTGCTGTGATGGGGTTGGCCCTGGAGACATGGGAGAGACTCCGGGCAGGGGCACGGGCAGGGACAACTCCAACATCGGCACTGATTCCTTCTCCAGTCGGAGCAGACATCCAGGAATGGACACAGGCAGGAGCTCAGAGGCAGGGACAGTGTGGGATTGCAGCTCATTAAATTCCTCTGCAGTGATGGGTCAGCTCTCTGCCATGTCATCATGGAATGGTTTGGGTGGGAAGGACCTCAAGCCCTTCTCATCCCACTCCCTGCCATGGGCAGAGACACCTTCCACTATCCCAGGTTGCTCCAGGCCCTGTCCAACCTGGCCTGGAACACTCCAGGCTGGATGTGCTGCAGAGTAGCTCAAGGATGGTGCCACTACCACGCTGGAGCACAGGGCTGAGAGGGGCTGAGCTGGAGCCAGATAGGCCCTTCCTGCAGGAGGCTGTGGGGACTGTGGGGCTGTGGCCCTGCTCACAGCCCTGCTCCAGCCCTGGGTCACAGCAGGACGGATGTGGCCGTGCTGGGAGGAGCAAGGACTCTGCTCCAGGCTGGGACAGATGGAAACACCAAACCTCATTTCAGTCAGTGCAACCCCCCCACTGCCCCCACAGCAACTCCAGCAGTCCCACACTCCTGCATCCAGGAAACTGAGCCAACAAGGAGCATGCAAAGCCCGGGGCGGGCAGGCAGGTGTTCCATGCGCAGGGCAGGCGGGCACTCGGCATTCCCGGGAGCTGGTGAGCCACACTGGCACATGCACCTCACTGGGGATGGTTACAGCCCAGGCCACTCCCTCCTCCTGCACCCCCTCACAGCCTGAGCCCTGTGCTCCCAACTCATCAACTCCTACAAGGAGCTGGGAGCAGCATTCCTGGGACCTGGATTTCGCAGCTGCCCCTCCCATTAACTCCTTGGCATCAGGATTTGGTGCCCTCCTTGTTCTGTGCTGGAGATTTGCTGCTGCCAAGAGGCTGCCAGGGAATTCTGCTGACACCCAGCAACTCCAACTAATCCTTCCTTGCCAAGAGAGGAGATTTCCAGCTGCTGGTCACTGATGGGGAGAGAGGGAGCAGAGAAATCCCATTTTCCATTTCAGTGGACTCATTTCCTCAGTTCTGCACAGTGGCTCCGAGGCTTGGAGCTGGAACCCCGGCACAGGGACCAGCACAGGCTCTGGAGTCCTGAGGATCCTGTTAGAAACCCCTGTCAGAAACACCCACTGGAGTGGGAACAGCCCCTGAGGTGTCCCACAGCAACACCCTGTGGAGAAGCAGCTCCCACAGCCCCACCTCGCTGCCCAAGGAATGATCATCCTGCAGCAGCTCACTGCTGAAGGATGAAGGAAAAGAGAACCAGAGGGATTAAAACAAGTATCTCTTTGTTGGAGCTCAACAGTTTCCTAACATATGTTTGGGGTTTTGTTGTTTTATCCCAGATAATGGTGCTCTGTAACTGCTCTCCTGAGCTTTGGGAAGCTCTGGACAGCTCATCTTTCCATCCTGGTGGTCCCCTGCTTCGCTCCAGGAATTAGAATGAGTTGTTAACAAACAGGCTGGAAAAGGGATCTTGCTCATTAGAGGAAGAGGGACTGAAAACCACACTCCCCAAAATGCCAAATCACAGATGTTCATCCCGTTTGGTGATCCTGACCCTCGACCAGCCCTGTACCTGCTCCTGCCACGGGATTTTCAGTCCTTCTAAAACAAGTGGCAGGTTTTTGTCAACTCACTATGACAGAATGTTAGAATTGTCTGATAACATATGGACCTCTCCCAAAAATATGGCAAAAAAGGGAAGGGTCAAAACCAAATGGATAAAGCTTGCAGGGCAGTGTCCTTCCAGTGAGCAGTGCAGCATTCCCTGTCACACACATGGGCTGACAGTGAGTGTTAGTGTGAGACACATCCCGTTCAAGCTCCCAAAAGCCAAGTCCTGAAAGCCTCTTTGTGAGGAGAGAGGCCTGTTCACACAGATCCAAACACCCCCACCTTAGTTCTGATGATTTGTAGGCAAGTGAGAAACAAAGAGGGGGAACAGCCCGAGTTAGTTGGAAGAAGTCACCCAGGAAAGGCAGACGGACAAGGGGCAGAGGCTGCTGGAAATGCTCACCAGAGCTGATCAACTCGGTCAGGGTCCCTGCAGGGGGAGAGAGAGCTCAGGGAACAGGCAGAGGGAGCAAACAGTGGCAACCAAGGGAGCTGGAAGGTTTTATCCTGCTCAAGGCCTTACACTGTGGTTCAATCCTCTCCACTCCCAGGGCAGGGGTTGTAGGTGTTTACTGGGGAGGCACTTGTGGTCCTGGTCTCTGATCACTGGACGTGGCAAAGCTGAACAGAGACTCTCCAGGGAGATGTGCAGCCATGGGAAACCCTGAGTCCATTTTAACCCCTCGTGGTGTTGGGGTGCCCTGTGTGTATCCAGGCTCTGGGAATTCTCCCGAGCCTGGGCCCAGGGAACAGCCTCATGATAGAAATTTGCACAAGTACAGTGGACATAGGAAAAAAAAATCTGATTCTATTTGTTCTTCCCTGGGTTTGATCAGCTTTACAAGACTAATTGGAGCAAAATATAAAACAGAAATGAACCAAAAATGATGCTCAGAACTCTTTCCAACTTCAAAAAGCAACAGAGCAGCAGAATGTGGTAACTGCCATTTATTTAAATGCTGGTTCCTGTAATAGTTTTTGCACGTCCAGAAACCAGGAATACGAATTTATTTGAAATAGAACTTAGAACCTGGAGATTCTCTGGCTTTGACCACATGGCCTCTGCCTCCTGCTCTTCATTAAGGCCCTGCTGCTGCCTGAGCTGCTGCAGCCTCTGTGGCAACGTGTCTGGCAAAGAATAGTCTAGAAAACTTTGATCTCACATAGGTGTTCTTTTCAGATTCTGTAGGAGCAAGTTAATGAAGAGGGGAGAACGGTTAGAGAAGGAGAGAAGCAGGTTTACAACCAGCAGTGGGAAGAAGATGCTATTCCTATATTTCATGTAACTTATATATTGAATTACTGAATGCTAAGATGACAAAGCTGTGTTTTTATAAATCTAAACAGCCAGCTGCCTCCAAATCCAGTCTGAGGGAAAAAGGTGGGATCTGTTTTGGCTGGGGTGGAACAGATACCAAATGTGGCTTTTACGTATCTCCCGTGCCTGAAGTGGAGCTGAGCAGGAGGAACTGTTCTGTTCCAGGCACTCGGCTCCTCCGGCAGCGCAGCCCTGCTCTGACAGCCCTCCCTGGGAGAGCAGCTGTGTCCAAAGGAAGCCCCTGGCAGGTGTGAGGGGAGCAGGAGCAGCGTGTTCCTCCCCCTGGTGCCCCGGTACCTGCAGTGGTGTTTCCTGCTGGCGAGCCAGAAGGCGCTGTCGCAGCCATAGCAGTGAGCGGCCAGGTGGTCCGGGAGCCACCGTGTCACCTGGGGACAGCAGACACAGGGGTCAGGGAGGGGGCAATGGAAACACATCCATCCTGTTTGGGCTCCCAAAAGCAAAGCCAAGCACCCGGAGGAAGGTGCTTGTTCTGCTGTAAGAGCACAAGGTCAGGGCTGAAAACAGGAGCAGACACACAGACTTGTGAGAACAGAGACGCTGGACTCCCCTCAGACAGGCAGAAATCAAGCCAGAAAGTCCAACTCCCTTCAGCTAAAGACGGACATTCCCCAAGCACGTGTCCACCTGAGGCTCCTTTCCTACTCCCTCCTTCCCCAGCTCCCAGTCTGTGAAGCAGAGGGCTCATAGGCACAGGTACTGGTATGTCAGGTGAGACAAGCGGAACGCAAGGAAGAGAGTTCCCAAGAAGTGGCGCACGACCAAAGGCCAGAGGATAATTTGAATATCAATATCCCAAAAGGAGTGATTCACAGGGATTGAGTCTGTACCTCTGTGTCCTGTTTATCCACCTGCTCCCAGCTGGCTTCAGAGAAAATCTCTGTGCTGCAGCGAGACAAGCAGTTCTGATCCAGATTGCTTTCCGAGTCGGGGATAGACGTCTGTTGGCAAACAAACACAGCTGAACAGAACCTTCCCAAATCCCTGCTTCCAACCAAAAAAACCCCGGAATGCCCAACAGGTCAGGGTCTGCCCCTCTGGCGACAGGAGGATGTGAGGCAGAGTGGATTTAAAATCCAGTTTCTGCTGCGTTAGCGCAAAGTTCTGGCCAAGCTTTGGGTGATTAACCAGACCCTGCTCTCTGTGGCTCCAATTCCAAGGTCCTGTTTCCTTTCCAAGGCCGTTTCACTTCCAAAAGTAAAATTAGTAATGCATATATCCTTTTGTTGGCAAAGATTCTGGAGAATACAAGCCAAACTGCATATGGGAAACTCAGAATTTGAGATATATATATTCTGTATATAGGTTTTGGGGAAAAATGCTTCCTTAATATAGTCTATCCAGGTAGAGGTGGATTTTAACAGATTTAAAATTCAGCCAGCCCCTAAAATACAGCAAAATAGCAAGAAATCTTGAGTTAATGTCTTTTTGTGCCTGAGGAATAGGCATTCCTGGAGCTCCAGAAGAAAACCTGCAACTCCCAAGTTGAGGCACAAACAGAAGGCAGAGATCAGGTTCTCAAAAGCAGGGAATTTTCTGGAGGCACTGCCAGCCCTACGCTGCAGCTTCTGAAGGCCCTTAAAATGGGAGCAGAATGAATTAAGCCAAAGCACCTGATTTTTCCAGGGAATCCAAGCTTTTTGCAGTGACACTGAGCCCAACGGAGCACGTCGAGCTGCGTCTCCAACGGGAAGAGCCAAGAGGGCTCTGAGGATTTTTCACAACAAACGTACCTGGGACTATCCAGCACCTCTGCCACTTCTAAACAACGAATTTGACAAACCCCCGAGAAATATTTACTTTTTTCCATGTTGCAGGAGTATAAACCACGTGGGAAAGGGAAATTTCTGATGGGTGTTGTGTCAGCCTCAGGAATTACGGGCAAGTGCTCAAACCCACAGGAAGGTACAATTTTCTACAGAAGTCCCAACTTATACAACTCTTCCAAGTAAAAGCACAAATAGATTAAATGCTCCCTTAAAATATAATTTGTTGAGAAAAAAAGCCTTGTTGATGTAAGGCTGCATGAAAGCTCAGTTAATTCCAGTTACTGAGCCTGGAGCATCCTGGCCATCTGAAAGGGATGGTATGAACCTGATGGGTTTGAGCTCACAGAGCACCAACTGAACCTGCAGAGCACCAAGGGATCATCCCATGCTACTGTCCCAAAAACGGCACAGTCACAGCCTCAGGAAAATGTCTTTGCTCCACATGAAAACAACAGTAAAAGAGGTGTTTGGGTTTTTTAGTAAGACTGGTGAAGGTATTTGGGTTTTTAATGAGGCCAGTTTTTGGGTATGTCCTGGTACGTGTGAGCTGATGCCGAACACCCACCTCGAAATAAACCTTGGGTCCACTTGAAGTTAAAATTTGGGTGAAAATATTAGTCATTAACTGCCATTTATCAAGTGTTTGCCCTCTTCAAAATGACGTGGAGAGTTCTGTAAAAGCCTGCACAGCCCAAAAATGCCCCGAGTGGCCAGTGAGCTGCAGCCGCAGCGCAGGTACCGCTCACTTACCACTTCGTCCCCGTAGTCCCCATTGAGCCGCAGGGAGCTGTTGAGGAACTGGCTCTCCAGGCGGCTCTTCAGCTCCTGCACCTGCTTCTTGAGGGTCTCCACCTCCTGCTGGTGGCCCGTCTCGATCTGGCGCAGGCGCTGCTGAATGACGTCGCTGTAGACAGGCATGCCATCATCATCCAGGTGGCTGCGGGCAGGCTGGTCGGGGCTGCCGCCCGCCTGCCTCCCCAGCGGGCTGAACACCCACTTGTGGTGCAAGTTCCTCAGGTGCAGCTGGGCAGAGCTGCAGCTGGCCGTGGACACCTGCCTGCTGAGCGAGGCCTTGAGCCGCCCGTCCTCCCCGTTCACGCAGTGTCCGTTGGTGGGGGGGAATTTCGGGGGGACGAGCCCTGCGGGCTTCTCTGCCAGCTTGTTCTCGGGCTCCAGCTCCCCATTACACACAACATCGTCCTTCCGCTCCGCGAAGGGCAAGGCACAAGGGGAAGGCATCGGGAGGTGCGTGGTGCTGCTACCAGAAGTCCTGTACACTCTTGTTCCCAGTTTTTGGAGCTCTATCATGCATTCCCCCTCCGGCCTGTTCTCCAGAGTTCGGGACAGCTCATCAGCACTGTTGTCGAAGGGGTGAGCTCTGTGGCACGGGCCCTTAGGCAGGAACTCAGGCTTTGCTTCAGTCTCCGTTAAGGTTTCCGTGGAACTTTCAATGTTGGATATCCTTGCCTCGGGCGGGGCTGGCAGAGGGAAGGGCAGGCCGGCCTGTGCGGTGCCGTCCGGGCTCTCTGCTTCTTCGTGTTCCCCAACGCCTTCTTCCTCCGTGTTGTTCTGAGCGGAGCCCTCCAAAGGAACAGTCTGCAGCCCCCTCACCTGAGGTACCTTCTGGAGGGCACTGCCAGGATCGCTGTGCTCGTCCTGTTGTCCTCTGGGCTCAGAAGCACCTTGTGAAAGCGGGTGTGGGGCGGGTGTGGGATTGTTCCTTACGATACCTGCATCCGCCTCAGCCTTTTCCCTGAGCTCACCGACATACCCCCGCAGATTGTCAGCTCTCTTCTCCTTATCCAGGGACACCTCAGCCCCTTTCCCTGCTGCCTCCAGGCCACCCCTCAAGTGCTCCTCCAGCCCGACATCATCTTTCGTGGCCTCCTGCAGGATGTTCTCCATCTGCCCCTCTGCCACCCCGGCTGCAACAGAGAGCTCAGCGCCCAGGGGGGCCCTGCCCTGCCGGCCCAGGCTGTCCCCCTCGAAGGGCTCGTCGCTGGGGGGGCCGAGGCTGTTGAGCTCCAGGGAGCGGCGGTGCTCCTGCCACTTCTCGTTGAGGCTGGGGTCGCTGCTCCGGCGGGCAGCTGCAGGCATGCTGCTGTCACAGGCTGTCGGCAGATTGTCGAAAGATCTCGTCTTTGGTAGCCTGCAAAGGCACAGACAATGCCAACCCACAGTTATGGGATGTTTTTTTAAACATTTAGCTACTGTGGTTTAAAAGCTCCCCCCTCAATTAGGATAGTGACAATCTGTTCACTAATGGATTTGTGGGAAGTATTATCCAGGAGCACGTTCTGCCCATCTGTAGTGCAGAGCTGCTTCAGGACTTC
>JAWWLV010000038.1:1225862-1237645 GCA_035041135.1 Platyrinchus mystaceus
TCACTAATGGATTTGTGGGAAGTATTATCCAGGAGCACGTTCTGCCCATCTGTAGTGCAGAGCTGCTTCAGGACTTCCTTTGTTTGCCATCAGGAAAATATACTCAACCCGACTTCAAACATTCCCAGAATAATCCCTTTACCACCAAGCCCAAATGCTTCCAGCCTGGTCACACCTTCTAATTAACATGTGCTCGGAGCCATTGTACAGAAAAGGAAAGAAACAGTTATGCAATGCCAGAAAAAGAACTCAAATTCAAGGTAACTGAAGGAAAGCTTATATTCCACAAGGATATAAGGAATTCTATGTCGCTGTGTGACACCCAAAGCTTAATTCTCTTTGCCAAGCTTCTCTCTGCCACATTACTACCCCTGAAATGTGACAGCTTCCAAACCCAAAACACCAACAGACTGCACCGAGGGCAGGTCAGTCCCACATTCCCGCAAATCCACCTGGGAGAAATCCTGCCCTCCCACCACAACTATTCTCCTTTTATATCCCACAATATTCTCTGTTGATCTTACTTTACAGGAGGGATTTCTGGGCTCTAGGCTCACCTGCCCAGAGGCTGCTCTTCAGGGCTAGAGCCTGGCACAGGGTACGGGGCACAGGAGTCATCAGCGGGCGTGGAGGGGGACGAGCAGGGCAGGTAAACAGCACTCCAGAGCATTAAGTTCCGTACATGGCACACTGGGTACAGCACCTGAGAGGGACAACATAGGAAAGGGTCAACTGCTGGTTCCCAGCAGGCAGAGGAGTTCAGCCCTGAGGGTGACAGCAAGCAGTGATGGCATTGAATCAGCCACACTTGGGTCCAGAGTGATCTTTTCTGTCAGAGGCAGAGGCCGAACACTGACGCCTTCAGCTTGTCCTGAATGAACTCCTGCAACGTGCTCTCTGTGAATCTACACCTTCACAATGCTCCTGAGCAATTTAAACTGCTGTGGAATTCAGTGGCCCACTGTCAGTGCCAAGGTTCCCTCGTGTGCTGTGTTACACTGTGCCAGAGGGAGCTGGACTCACTTCCACAGGCCCCAATCCATCACAGCCCATCCTGGCTCTAAGGAGGCACTCACAGGTACAAACTCAGTACATGCACAAACACTTGGAAGAGGCTTGCTCTTAAAAGGGATTCTATTTAAAAACACCTGGGCTCACTCTAGCAATTCCACTCTTCTCAAAGCAGATTCCCTATGGAAAAGCAGGCAATGGTAGAGGAACAGTCTGTCCCCCCAGAGGGTGGTTGGCACTGAACAGGCTCCCCAGGGCAGCGGGCACAGCCCCAAGGCTGCCAGAGCTCAGGGAGTGTTTGGACAACACTCTCAGGGACAGGGTGGGATTGCTGGGGTGTCTGCGCAGGGCCAAGAGTTGGATTCCATGATCCTCATGGGTCCCTTCCCACTCAGGGGATGCTGTGATTCTAGGAACAGTCAGGTTTCCCTGGCACTGAGCAGGAGAAGGGCTGTGGGGTGGCTGCTGCTCTTAAACTCTGGCTTTGTAACAGATGTGGCTGCATCAGAGGCACCTTTTAAAGCCTGAAGTAAAACCACAGAAAGATAAACCCAAGACAGGAAAATACCAAAACTCCCCCACAGTGAAGGAGTCTCCTTGTTAGCACAGACAGTGTTGCCTTTCCTGAAAACGGAGGCCACTGCCCCGAGGGCGGCCCGAAGACAGCCCTGTCCACTCATCCTGCTGTACGAGCCCTCTACACCCCTCCTGAGCACACCTACTGGCATTTTCAGGGAAATTTAGATGCATCCATAGCTTTAAACATCCCCCCAGGCTGTGTTTGCCTGCTCTGCCTCAGCACTCCCACAATGCTGTGTCAGGAGGGAGGGCTCGGAGGGCTCAGCAGTGACAGCCCAGAGCTCTGCAGGGCCACAGCCAGGGCACACATGGCCAGCAGGGCCCAGGGATTGGAAAATTCTTCTTCTCAGAACCAGTGTGGGCATAAAACTCTTTCCTACTTAGCCAGGGTTTAATTTTACTCTAAGGAACAAATAAAAGCCACATCTATCATATGCAAACCTTCTCCTTACAGTTCGGTTTATGACATCTCATACTTTCATAAATAAAAAGGGCTTAAATATTTATACAAGTCTTTGCAGTCCTACCCACGATGTCACTTGGTGACTGTGTGTTCACCTGGCCATGCCCTGCACCCCTCAATGCCTCACATCACCTTGTATCAGGCACACAAAGAGGTAACTGTGAGCCCCTCCCCAGAATACTCAGTGAGCTCTTACCATGGAGCAGCCAGACTGAAAACGTGAAGGTACTGAGAGACAGGTACACCAAATAATCTGAGCTACTTCTTCTGTTTAGCTTTAAGATGAATTTAGACACAGTGTCTAGGTTTACAGGCAATTTTCTGTCACTCCTCTGACACAGCTTAGTTCTCTAGAGAGGTCTATTTATCAAAAACTGAAATGTTTTCTGCTACAAAAAATACAATAAAACATTTAGTTACAGAAAACACATTTCCAGCCCGGAGAAATTTCTGAGGTGGCATTTGACATTCCTCAAACATCAGCAAAATTAACACAAGACTTGAAACATCAGCCTGAGCTGAGTGTTCCAAGGTGAATGTCAGTGGGGAGAGCTGAGCTCACCGGTCTGGAAACACCTCTCTGTTCATGGTGACAGTTCAGAGAATCCCAGAATGGTTTGGGTGGGAAAGGAACCTAAAGATCATCCAATTCTATCCCCTGTCATGGGCAGAGACACCTTCCACTAGACCAGGTTGCTCCAAGACCCATCCTGCCTTTGAACCCTTCCAGGGATGGGGCTGCCACCACCTCAGTTGTGGCTGAGCCCCCCCGATCCTCATGTCCCACTGCTGGGGTGTTCCCTCGGGGTCCCCCCTCCTCGTGGGGACTGTACCTGGGAGCCCTAGGGCTCTCCCTGCAGGGGTGGGGGATACGTACAGACTCCGACTGGGAGGAGTAGAGCAGGTTTTTGAAGGCTTTGTTTGCTGCCCGCAGCAAAGACCAGACGGAGCAGGTCCGTTCCTGAGTGTGTTTCTCTCCTCTCTCCTTCGCATTGTTGCACAGGAATGTTCCAAAGAGGCAGGAGTAGGTGTGCTGCACCAATTTCACCTGCACAGAGCAATTCAGACGTGTCACAGGTGGCACAAGAGATCAGCTTCACCCTCCCTCTGCAGGGCCAAACTGACATGGACACATAGCATTTTTTGCATACCTCCTTACAAAGCAATTACACAGGAATGCAAGTGGAGTGCAATCTTTGAAAATCATAGCTAAAAAAATTCAGGAAAAAATATAACCTAGAAAGACAAAATATTTGTTCATAATCAAGTATAAAGATCACGTTGATTCAAACTCACTGCCCTGCAGGACAGGCAAAGCAGAGAACCATGATTCCTGTGCTACAAAGCATTAATGCACCCCAGAAATGCTGATCATTAATCACTCGGTGCTGTGGGCCCAGCCTAACAAAATGGCTTAGTGTGAGCTTAACTTGGGCATATAAATGACTTCCTTAGGATTATTCAGACGTTTAAATGAAGACAAGTAGTTCAATACTCTGAAAAATTAGGGGGTTACTCTAAAAAGGCCAGAACACCACGGGAATGTTCTCTCCCAGCCCCTGGACATCAGCAGTGTAAAGTGAAGCCAGTTACTACCTGCTGTATCTTATTTCACAACCGAGTTACGCCGGAACTGTTCACAGACTTGGGGACATGGCTGAGCTGGCAAGTGGTAATTCAAGTCAGTTACAATCACAGGAACGCACCTTAAATCTCTCAGTGGATCAGACACCTCATAAAAACTTTTACTCCTCAGATTACTGCTCCTGCAGTCCGTGACTGCCACTTCCCCAGACACCTGGGGACTGACTCTGACCATCCTGGGTGAATTCCTAATGGGAGAGCTCTCTGCTTCCAGAGAAGATAAACACAGCTCCTATATCCTTTCAGCACAGAAACTGAAAAATTTTATTTTCATTTTCAGCAAAGAAACTGAAAAAAAATGAATGGAGCAGGTTGTTTCTAGAGGAGGAGTTTCCAAGTCAGAACATGGTCAAAGCAGGGGGAGGCTTGTGTTGCCAGTAAGGATGATTTTTTTCATGCTGTGTAAATGTTTTATACCTCTTCGATGGGAATATTTAATTAATATAAATTCTTTCTTTTAAGTCTAAAAGGACCCTTAAGGATCCTGCTTCTGTTTTAAGAGTGAATAGACCCCATGGAATATACAAATAATTCTGTTTGCTGTATCTGGGCAGCTTTGCCATTACCTTTATCACGCTTAGGTAATGGTTTGGGTTGGAAGGGACTTTAAAGCTCATCTCATTCCATCCTCTGCCATGGGCAGGGACACTTCCCACTAGCCCAGGTTGCTCCAAGCCCCATCCAACCTGGCCTTGGACACCTCCAGAATGTCACAGACAGGTGGGAAAATCATTCCCTAGGCTCTGTGGATGCCAGCACTGGTTTAGAAGAGTCTATAAAACTCTCAACTCACAAGGAATGCTTCGTTAAACTCAAAAGAGCAAGGGAACTGCCTCTGGAGCTGATGGACACAGTCCAGCCACTGCAGGAACACTGGGCAGCGCTCGTTCAGGTCATCCGAGTTCTCCCCATGGCCACAGCGATCTGCAAACTTGTGGCCAAAGTCCAGCCACTCCGTCTCCACCAGCACCTGGAAACCCTGAAGGAGCAAAAGGACAGATGAAGAATTCCTGCTTTCCTTTGGCTCAGTTTTCTAAGATGGTCTGAGACTCGTGGGAATCACTTTATTGCTGTGCCCCCACTCTCTTATTTCCCCTCAGCACTGGGCTCAGTACTTCTCTTTGCTGCTTTAGTGCCTCTGTGCTCTGAAATGAAATTGGGACAGATATGGATTCCCAAACTACATGAACAGGAAAGGGAATAAGGCAGATTAAGTCCTCAGTGACTGGCAGGGAGGATCCTGATATGAGCCCTATCTCTCCAGGCAGGATCGAGCAGGAACTTTATCTTGATCAAATCCATCTGGATCATGGTACCCAGCATTTGAACAGGACATTTGAAAGCCTTCCCTTGAAAATGATGGGCAGATCTGTCTGTTAGGAAAGAAAACAATCCACAACAGGACATCCAAGCCCAGGGAGAGCAGGTGCTTCTCTGGTGTACACCAGTCACAAGGCTGATTAGAGGTTCACTTGAGTGATTTCTCATGAAAATGAAAAGGGCAAAGACATTCCCAAACAGTGCCTAGCTGAGCAGCTGAATGTGACACCTTGTCTTACAGGACCTGAAATCCATCACAGAGCAGGAAGGTTTGGGTTCTTAGAGGAAAGAAAAATTGTAGAGAATCATTATTGAATCAAAGGCTTTGATTAGAGCCAAAATAATGGCTGACAGCTGAGAAATGTGAAACGTGGCAATGCTGAAGACTCATTTTTCTCAACATTTTTGATCCTGGTACAGACAGCTGCAGTTCATAGTTTCCTCTGGATGACAAGGAAGGCACAGGGTGTGCACAGCAGAACTCTGCATCCTGCACAGGAGGGACAGCACTCCTTGGAGCACCAGGAGGAGGTTCTGTGCCCAGGCCAGAGCAGCATGTTTTGCCCTAGTGGATGCCAACTTGTAGAACCCATGTGAAAAAGGATCTGAGAAGTTTCCACACTTCCATCCAAGAGGCTTTGCTGCAACTCAAGTCTCTGATCCTTGTGTGAGTGAGGCTTTAAGCAGCAGCTCACAGCAGTGTTCAGACACAGAGTTCTGTTGTGGACAACAAAGGCATCTTGCCCATGGGCTGGCAGGTGGAACCCAGCCAGAACATGTCCCACAGTGCTGCAAAGTGATGGGAGAAAAAACTCAGGCTGAAAAAACTGGAGAAATATAACTGAGAGAGGACAGGGAAATGTGGAAGCAGAAAGCTATGCACTTGGGAAATCCAGCAAGAGCAAGGCTTTGTCTGAGCACTTGGCTGAGAACCTGCGGTGGCGCAATGGAAACTGCAATTGCAGCACTTTGTACTGCATATTCCTGAGGTAAATATGGGGAAGCACAGAGCATGACTGTGCAGTTACAGCAAAGGGAATGTAATGTCTGAGTTACAGACCGTGCCTACACCTGGCTGGTTAACTCCTGTCAGCTTTAGTGCCTTCGGCAGTGGAAAGAACTGCAATAATTTACAGACAGGGTAGCTCAGCCAAGGCCCTGAGCTCCCCAGTGCCCTCCCAGGCGGATCACCCACCTCTGTGGTCCTGTAGTAGGGGTCTAGCAGCAGCTTGGCCAGCGCCACAATCTGGGGGGTGCGGTCCCAGCCATCGGAGCAGTGCACCAGCACCGGCCGCTGGTCACGGTCCACGGCGTGAACCACCAGCAGTGCCGACTTCAGGAGCACTGACAAGTGCTGCAGCCACTTGGTGCTCTCCAGAGCTGACAGCCAACTAGAGGAAAATGAGGGAAGACAGTTTTTGTTCTTTTAAAATGCTTTCAGGTTTGGATCTCTGCATTTATCACGGCAAAGATGCTGTTTTAATAAGCTGTGTCACAGGTGAGTGGTTTTCATGTATGTCTTGTTAACACTTTCCCAGGGTGGAGCAACAAAGCCACACTGTCTACCAGAGGAACTGCCAATCTCTGGGATGAGCTGAGGATCTGGATTGACTTTGAGACCATCAAAGGCTTTAGCAGCAATTTCCAAACAGGGAAGTGGGAGGGAAAATGGGATTGTGGCAACTCCAGTGTCCCAGTGAAGACCCAAGCTCAGAAGCTCCTGAGATGATGGGCCATTACAGGGTAGTTACCCCATAGCACTGGAGGTTTATGAAATATTCTCTTGAAATGACACTATAAATGAGGGAAACATGGAACACAGCCAGAATTTTCCCAGATGTGAATATTAAAGAGCTGGGAACAGCATGTCAACCTAAGTGTGAGTGCTTAGAAGGCCCCCAGAAGTAGCAACATCTGGTATCAATATCCAAGGTTGCACTATCATTTCACAACTAATTCTCTAGGTTCACTTCAATCACAGTAAACCAATTAAACTCCATGGAAATGAAAATACAGCCTAGCATTATCACCCACGGAATTTCAGCTTACAAACTGAAGAAGGTGGCTGCAGAAACATGTCACCCAAGGCCCAAACATCCACTTACTTTCCTGGATCTGGCATTTGTGTGCAGAGCAGACGCAGGGACTGAAAGCTCTTCCGGATGGAATGGATGTTTGCCATCCCCATGAACACCACCTCACAGTTGGGGTAATATTCTGTAGGGAGAGAGGGAAGAAACGAAACAACTGCATTTCTAGAAGAAGCTTTTTTTCATCAAAACAAACCCCTGTTGCTGTGGACAGATTAAATAATCTGTTTATGACTATTCTATAAGGACACACCAGCCCTTGGAGCTCGGTGGGTATTGCAGACATGACACCACAGCCCAGCAAAACAGGAAGCATTTACCGAAGTCCTGCTGTATTTACTTGCAATGCTTCACTCCAGGTCACAAAAAGCAGAGTGCAAACCTATGGGAATAGGGATATTCCTGTGCTCCAGATCCCAGAGTGTTTGTAAAGACCGAGAGACACCATAAGATGGGAAGCACAAATAATATTTAACTGGCAATTCATGTGTGCAAGTTATAGATTGCTTTCCCTAAGCACTCAGAAAAGCTAAAAGGTTACTCCATCCACTGCTTTCTTCTGAGGGGAATTTTATGAGGAAGCATCACACGTGTGAGAAGTACTGGAAGTTCAGGAAAACAGAAGATACATGGAATTACTCTGGATATGCTCATGTACAGACAGGGTCACAGCTCAGGGGGGCACCCAAGGAGAGCCAGAAAAATATCAGTTCAATGGTTTTTCCCAGATTTAGTTTTGATGTCTCTGTCTGCACAAAAATGGTGACACAATAGCTAAAATGACTGTTTCTACAGGAGAAAAATAACCAGGATGCAGAATCTGGGGTATTGAGGGCTTGCACGAGGAAATGCAGGAGTCTGAGCATGTTTTGTGTCATTTCCCAATTCTTTATCAGCCCAACAGCTGCTGACCCAAAGAGAACATCCTGTTAGCAATGGACGGTGTAACTCCAGCCATAGATTGCACCAGACAATTTCAGCATTTTTTGGTCTTTTCACTGAGTTATGTTATATCTAAAATAAAGCACAGCATAAATGAGCTATTTTTATACAGAGAATGAAAAAACTTGGCAATACCTGCAGAAAACTTAGCAGCAGAAAGCAACACAAGTATTTACTGAAGGTGACAAGCTGTCTGAAAATCTTCTACACAGAATGCAAGAACCAACATACAAGAAAATCAAACTTCCTTTATACTCTGCTCTTCTGGTTTGAAATTTTACTCTCTTATAAAGAATTTTTTAGTAATTTTGAGGTTTTAAATGGAAATTTCATCATTCCTTACTGGAGGCTGCATAAAGTGCAGCTATTGCAGCAAAGACCAAAACAAGATTACATGGTCAAAAGAGATTTCGTTATCTCTAGTTTTTCTGTCTGGGATTTTTTTTCAGACTCTCCAGCCATGGAATTTTAACAGGCTGCTTTCATACCCAGTAGTGACCATAAATAACACCTTGTTTATAAAAGCACCAATGCACAAGTGCCAAAGAACACAAAGTGGTGTTGCAAATGCATTACACGTGCAAGGTGAAGCAGGAGTGCAGCTGGTTATGATATAAACGCTGAAAAATATTTCAGCTTCAGAAAAATTGTCAAAAAGCTCTATTTTGCACAAGCATTCTAGAATATTATTATGCTCTGCAGTCAGTGGGTTTTACAAGCTCAGGGCTTTTGGCCATGAGCACACTGGACACCTTTGTCTTTCTCTAGTTTATATATTTGACTCAGCAAGGGGAAGCTCATCAGCATGTTCCACACAGTTCATCATTTACTGAGCTCTGTCATCAGCTGGGTTTATGCTCTGGGACCAGCCTTAATTAACAGCTAAACCTGCCCTTTGGAAGGGCTGGGCAGTGGCTGCTACGATCCAGAACTTTCAGAGAGATGAACAGCCCTCCATCCCCACGGTCAGTTAAACAGGCAGTACCAAAGGGGATCAGTGCAATCCCATTTGAGCAAATCCTTTTGATTAACTGAATGGAAAACAGAGGCAGTGCTGCTCACCTGGGCATTCGCAGCCTCCCCCCTTGGCTCTGTTGGCCACAGCTGCCGCGTACGACCGCGCGTCCAGGATCAAAAGCTTCTGGGGCTGAATCGCCAAACTCTCTGCTCCGGAGGCATTGGAGATGGAGGAGTCTGCCAGGGAGGAGATGCACCTGGTGAGGAACTCAAAGGATACTTCTGACCTTGGTCACAGGAGACAAAGCTTTTACAGAAAGCTCTGTCCCTCACAGAAAAGCGACAGGGACAGACTTACCAAACTCCACATCAGAGAGGTCCCCTCCATTGGAGAAATCTCTGGAACAATTCCCATTCATTAATTTGTTGCTGTTGGACCTCGAGTCCGAGGCACAGGCTTTGGCCACGGACTGGACGAGGTGCTCGTCGTCAGCGTTCCTCCAGCCCCACCAGCTGACCTCGGGCTGGCCACAGCGGGAGATCACTGCCCCATTGCTCTGGTGCCTGGGAAGGGAAGGAAGAACAAAACCAACAGTGCATAAGTTGAAGAATTAGGATGAAGAGGATCCAGAAGGCATGAAAACTTCAACGGTGTGCCACGGTATCTTGATTCCCACCAGGGACCTCACCATTGTTCAGCAGTTATCCAACCCGTGAGTTGGTGGCAGTGTATTCCACGTGCTTCTCTTCCAAATGCTGACCAAGAACACAGTCACTGAGAGGGGAAAGTCAAAGCAAGGTCAGGAAGAGAAAACAAAGCATCTTCTTGCTCAGTATTGTGGCCTGTTGGCCAGTGAAGGCTGGGGAGCGTTTTGGAACAGCAGGTGAGGCATTCCAGAGGAATTCAACACCGGCTGGATGGGAGATAAATGAGCAACACCCCAACCTGAACAGGGCTCTCATCTCCTGGGGAGTGACATTAAAAAAAACCACATTTTTTTACACGTCTGAAGTGTTATTAGTTATTTCCTTAAAGACCCAGCTTCTTGTACTACACATAAAGAACAGATCTGAAATAATTAAAACTAATTGAACCATTGCAAACATGATCTGAAAAACATTTCAAAACTCTCCCCTACAATTTGTTATAAGAAGAGGCCTGAAACATATGATCACAGTAATTACCCTTGCTGCCTCTGTGCTGGCACATCCCACTGCTGCCACCAGCTCTGAGACTCCCCATTCACTGAAGCGTTTGCAGCTGGGAGTAACAACCTTCTCCTTGACCTTGCCCAGCAGCCCCTGAGTTCAGGCAGCTCAGCCCTGCACCGAGCAAGCCCAGCTGTGGGTACAGAGCAGAGCAGCCAGAGCAGCAGAGACACGACTTGTCTGAGGCCATACAGTGAGGCAGCAATGCTGACAACAGGACACCCAGAGATGTTCACTCCCTGCCTCATGTCCCAGCTGAAACATCCCCCACTCACCCACACACTGTGCTTCTCTCTTTAAATGGTCTGCAGATCACAGGATCGTGGGATGGTTTGGGTTGGAAGGGACCTTAAAGCCCATCTTGTTCCACCCCATGCCATGGGCAGGGACACCTTCCACTAGCCCAGGTTGCTCCAACCTGGCCTTGGACACTTCCAGGGATCCAGGAGCAGCCACAGCTTCTTTGGGCAACCTGTGCCAGGGTTTCCCCATGGCCCAGGAGCTGGTAGGGTGAGTGTCCTCTGGCTCATCCTGCTACCAGCTGGGAGAGGACAAGGAGTGCCAGGTTTGAGTTAAGAGAGGGTTGATTTAGGTTAGATATAAGGCCAATTTTTTTTGCAATGGGGGTGGTAAAACACTGCAAGAGGTTGCTCAGAGAGGTGGTGGATGTCCCTTCCCTGGAAGTGTGCAAGGCAAGGTGGGAAAGGGCTTGGAGCAACCTGGGCTTGTGGAAGGTGTCCCTGCTCATTTCAGAGGGGTTGGACAAGATGAACTCTAAAGATCCTTTACATCCCAAACTGTTCCATGATTCTATGCACAGGACTAATGGATTAAAGCTCTACTTCCTTCAGGAACTGCACAAACTCTCCTGGAGTTACTGAATCCTACCTGGAGATCAGACACCTGCACTTTCCAGGGCTTCTTGCCCTTCAAGGTCCTCTTGACCCACCTCTGCTGCTGGAGGATGTGGCATTAGGGACAAAGGGGCTCCCAGGTCACCTCCTGCAGCCTCAGGAGGAGCCTGGCCAGGCAGGAATGCAGTTTGGGAGAGTCCTATGGAGTCTGGGAAGGCACCAGACACCCCCAGTAATTAGAGACCTTGTTGTACCCCAGTGGAGGTGACAGCAGGGCCGAATTCAGGTAGTGCTGAGCCTCTGTGAGCTGGGCCTGGCAGTGTGGGTGATGTGCCAGCCCAGCCTGGGCATCCTGTCCCAACGTGCCTCTGACCCCAGGCCTGCAGGTCCCGGAGCCTCCAGGAAATGCTGAGTCCAGGAACTCCTCAGATTTTGGGCAGGTGGAGTGAGGAACAGACCCACCCCCAGATCAGGAGATAGCTGGGAGACTGAGAGAAAAATCTGATGCAACAGCTGAGCTGGGAGGAAAGAAGGTGAGGGGGGATGACTTTCCTGGGCAGTTTTTTTCCTCTTAGTCTTCTGTATTTGATGGTTTCTTGCAAAGCCTTCACAAAATCCCAGAACAGAAATGCTGAGTTGGAAGGGACCCCCAAGGACCATCCAGTCCAACCCTCAGCCCTGCACAGGCCCAGCCCCAAGAGTCCCACCCTGTGC
>JAWWLV010000038.1:1279016-1302908 GCA_035041135.1 Platyrinchus mystaceus
GCACTTGTGCTCCAGTCCCTTCCCCAGCCTCGCTGCTCTTCTCTGCACCTGCTCCAGCCCCTCCATGTCCTTCCTGACCTGAGAGGCCCACAGCTGGACACAGCACTCCAGGGGTGGCCTCAGGGGCAGCATCCCTTCCCTGCTCCTGCTGCCACACTGTTCCTGATACAATTCCCTCCTTTAAAAAGCCCGAAAGCCAGAGGTAGAGTTGTCCTGTTTTATTGGTCCTGAACATCATGTCACTGATGCAATCCCTCCCCCCCTTTGAAGCTCCCTTGCAGAGCAGCACATAGCACTCAAGCTGAGGGGAAAGAGTCCCTGACACTAGCACTTGAGGGAGATCCAAATTTTACACAAGCTCAAGCTACATTAACACCCAAACTGGAAACCCAGGAAGGCTCAACAGGCTTTTGTACCCAAAGTTTTATGCAGATTACGAGCAGCTGTCCTTCCTTCATCAGGCTGCTTTTCCCTCCCTTTTATTGCTGCAGACCCCTCGTTTAGTTGTCGGGTTCCCACAGTTGCCCTGAAGCCCTGCAGGGCTGGGCTGGACATCCCCTGGACACAGCCCTTTAATGAGGAGCAGCCTCCACACTGAGGATGACCTTCAGCTGGCTCTGGGCACGAGTTATTTCTCCAACACCTTTAAAGCAGGCTATTTTTCCACACCATTGAAGAAAAAGCTATTAAATTGTTTTTTAAGTCAGTGTATGTAATACAGCACAGGCCACCTGCCCCTCAGTGAGGGCCCCCTGCCATGCTTTGTCTGCCATAGCTTTAACTCTTATTTAACTTATCAAAAGGATGTCAGAAGGCTTATACAAGTTCACCTCTAATGTACTCGTTATCCTCTTAGGAGCCACTGAATGAAATGTGAGTTAATGAATAACACAGTAAGAATTATTTCATTATCCCCACGGTGAGAGGGAGCCATCTAATTCTTGGATACAATGTCAGACTTGAGAACCAGCCAGTGGTAGTTACTCAGCCTTCCAGTGCTCACTCAACTGCTACAGCAGTGGTGTTCCCAGAGAAAGGCTGCACTGCCAGAACGTGCAGCAAAGCTGCTCCTCAGCCTTAGGAGGAATTAAAGCAGCAGGAGGGAGCAACTGGAGCCTGTCATTATGCTTCCACACAAGGGAGAGGGTTTTAGCAGCATACATTTAATGTCCAGGCCTTGCACAGGTACGGAAATCAAGGCAGTGAGAGCATGTCAGCTCTTCCCATTTTCCCTCTTGCCTTACATCCACTCTTACAGTGTCAACCCCACTTCCAAGTTACCACTTGTCTCTGGTACTAAGTCAACCTATTAAACTCCATCAAAAACCCAGGAACCTTGAAGGGAAGTCTGCAGTGAGGTATAGATCCTTCATCAGTCACTGGCAATCCCATTTTCTGGCATTCAAGGCCCCTTCACTTCCACTGAGTTAAACTAAGGCTTCTCACTGGAGAACCCAATGCCTTATGGCAGATGATGTTCACAGGAACAACACCCATCTCCTGCCAGCACGGGAGGGCAACTCCAAGGGAGAACAAGTCCTCCTTCAGGTCATCACCACATGTGCTGCAATAACAACGAGCTTTAGATTGCCTGAAGAGTTTGTGTGTTTAAAGAACTAATTCTGCCAAGGAGACCAGGTGGCTTAAAAAGGTGTCTAGAGCTGGTATCTCACTGATTTCCTAACCACCCTCACTGCTATCAGGACGGCTATGCTGGGCAGTGCCCTTCAGACAGTCTGGCCCTTAGGACACGTGTCCTTTCCTGTGCAGAACACCCTGAACTCCCTTCACATTGTGCAGTCAGGAGCAAGAAAGCAGCAGACATTTGAACAGCTCATTCCAACCCATTACAGAGCATGCAGGTATTACTTACCAGGTGTTCCCCTCTAACTACCTGACTGGTGAGGAATAAACTAGTATACAAGCAACCTAAAAACCTAAGCAAGAGGAAGAACTGGAAAGCCTGGGAGACCAAAGCTGGGAGATGCTCTAGTTTTCCATCTGCATGAGAAGTCCATCTCCCTGATATGTCATACTCAACACAAGCAGATTTCTGTGCATGGACTGCACGAACTGAGGTGTATTCTCTTTCTAAGGAGTGATTTTTCCACAGCCTGCAGCCTGCACTCTCTCTTGGACAGCCACACAGCACTGGGGCTGGGTAACACATAAAAAGCAAAGAATAATTGTGCCACACTTTTTATCATGCTGAAAGAAACACTATCTGCAAGCCCAGCACGTGCTGTTCCGTCATTCTCACATGAGTGTGCACATGTAAGTTGTATTCATAGTCCAGGCCTCGCATCACAATCACTGCCAGGACTGCAATGCTTCAGTATATTTAGAATGGCTCTGTTAATTCTACAGCTCCCTTTAATAAAGCCATTAAGGCATCCCAGCCTCCAAACCCACTGTTATCCCATAAGCGTTTATCTTCAATTCTTCAACCATCGCTCAAAATACCAGTATTTAAGATACAATACTCATGATACAACACCCATTAAGATACAATAACCCCTGCCAGTATCTGTGAAATGGGTGGAAAATTCAGTAAGATAAACCATGAGAAGTTGGCTTTGGAGCAAGGTTGTTATACCAGAAGCTTCTGAACTGGTACAGAACAGGATCTCCCTGCACATGTGCGCAGGAATGTCTGAGTCAGTGCCCACTCACCCATGAGCTGATCTGCAGAGCATACAGCAGTGCTTCAGCCTGCACAGCTGGAAATCAGTGCCTAAAAGTAAGCACAGTAACACACAGTGAGGTAAGAAACAAGCTTTGGAGGTGTGATGTCACTTAAGAGGGTAATAGGATCAAACTGGTGAGGCTGTGAGCCCTCATTCTGACTTGTGCAGTGACACTGCTTAAGTTCAGCCACGTGCTTCCATTCCCCACTGAGTCAGAGCTGTCCTTACACAACACATGCAGGTTCCTCAGAGCTGTCCCGTGGGCCCTTCAGAGGCTGGATCTGCACTCCTGCTCCAGCTGTGCTGGTTAACCAGCCTTTCATGCCAAGAAAACTGCCAAAGCCATCTACAGCCAAAAGAGATCCATCTCTCCTGGAAGCATACTCAGTGCCACAGCCATGCCAGCTGTACACAAACACTGCCCCAGACACCTTAAGGAAGATTCTCCTCATCAAAAGCCAGATTTTGTGCCTGATACTGTCCCTTTTTAAAAGTCCCACATTCTATCCCTTAGTGAGCAGTTCTTACCTATTTTGAACACCCACTTCAGGAGACAGATACATTCTTAATTCAACTGTGTGGTCTGCTGGGAGGACAGGAATATCCAACTGCCCTTCATTCTGCAGTTTCCAGCTTAAATACATCCAGACAGACTCACGAGAAGGAAGTAAACACTGTCATCCAGACTGTCTGGGGAAGCAACAGTAATTTAAGAACATAGCTGCACACTGCAGATTGGGGTTCAAATGTGAACAGCAAGAGCTCAGACATTCCCCCATTAACACAAACAGCTTTTATCCTCAGCTGTATGATTCTTCCAACCATGATTCTTCCTCACACCCCAAGATTTTTCCTAGCTTTAAGTAGCTGCCTAAGTGAGACTCAGTTATAAAGTCATTTTATCACCACTACTATTTTCTCAAAGCTTAAAAATTAAATCAAGTCCTCCACTACTGGAATTTTCATTACCAGGAAGCTGCAGTAATGCTTATTGCATTATGGTTATTGGTTTGTTCTCCCAACACAATAACTCCATCAGTTCAATGCTTTGAGTTAATTATTATTGCTTAACAGAGGTAAATGCAAACAGATATCTAAAGAGCATGGAATTAACAGCAGGAAACCAAGCTCAACTACTTCAAGATAAACCAAATACTTCATGATCACCTGCAAGTATCAGGAAAATTCTCACACAGGTCTGTATATTAGAAATTAAAAACCCTGATGATCAGAGCTTCAGAAAATGGCCACAGGAAAATTACACAACGAGGTAAAGACTCAATCTTTTTCCTGTATCTGGATACTTGGGATTAGCAATGAAGAAAGAAATAACTAGAAATAACTAGAACTTGGACTGCAGTATTTCCAGAATATTCTGTCAGATTCTCTCAGCAATTAAGCATAAATAAGCATGAATGATTCCCTGGAGAATCCACCAAAGCTCCAGAGATTCTGTGGAGCTTCTGATCAAAAGGTACCTCCAGTGATACCCTTCTCCTGACTGGGGAAAGGAGCCACAGCAGGCAGGAGGTGGGGAAGGCAGCAGTGAGCCAGCCCTGGCACTGACCTCTCCCACTGAAGGGCCAGCAGTTGCCAGGGCAGTTTGAGTGAGTTCCACTGCCAAGGCTGACCTTGGAACTGCTCAAATAAGTGCCTCCTGTGAGGCTGCTGCTCGGAGATGCTCCCGCTGCAACCCAAAGCCTGTGAGTCCAGCAGTGAAGTGGCTGCTCCACAACAATGTGCTCCGCTGCAGGAGCAGCTCACGAGGCAGTGAATAGACAATGGAAAGAGCCATTCAAGTGTCAGTCCTCGAGTCCAGCCAGAACAAAGTGCTTCTTGTTTCTGTCTTGGAGATCCTGACAAATCAAAAATAGATTAAGTGTGCTGGCAGAGAGGCTTCTCTCTCCCAGATGGATCCGTGAGCCCAGGGAAGGGACCTGCCAGGGCTCTGCAGGAACTCACCCTGGGTACACACAGCCCTGCACATGCTCTGCGCCCTCCCTGGGAGACACTGGGAGTGAATCCTGCCTTTGAGCACCACGGTAAACTGACAGGGAATCACTCTGCTCACAGGAAATAACCTCACAAATAAGAACTACAGGTCCTAGTGGTGTAGGTAAAGAACGTCAATAACAACGTTCAGTACTGTTAGAGCCAGGAGGAATCTCTGCCTGAGCACAGTTACCACTGAAGGCTTCATCACCTCTGGGGGAGGCTCTGAAATAGATACATTTGTGTTTTGTACAACATCCATCTACTCTTGCTAAATTCTCAGTGTTATTTTTCAGCAGCTCAGTGACAACAACAGTGTTACTGAGCAACTCTCCAGTCTGAACTTTCAGTGTATTAGTCCTCTCTGCTGGATTTAAAAACCGCCTTAACATCCACAGATCCAAAAGCCCACTATTCCATAACACACAAGGAATAAGCACGCGTTATCTGTGGAAAACACATGAGCCTTTATCAAGCAACATATCAAATCTTACCACAAATACTAAACAAACCCCAGCAATCCAACTGTTTCAGTGAACAATTAGTAAAAGCTCTGAGAAAAAGGAATGCATCTGCTCCCACTTCCTACATAAATCTCAAGCAATACCACAGATACAGAACGGCCTCAGGAGCTGCATTTTTGAGGGATAATCTGAAATTGGCTGTAGTAGAAACCCTTTCAGCATTTAGGGCTGCCTGTGCCAGCAGGTCAGCCCAAGATCCCAGTGCCATAAGCAGATGGAGCCACAGGATCCACGGAGCAGCCCTGTTGCTCTGCACCTTTCCCTGGCTCCATCCTCTGCCCAGTGCAGGTAAACCAGCAACCCCAGCACAGGGACCATTTACCTACAGAAGCACAACAAAGCCCTGCAGAAACACATGTTAAATGCTTTACTTGCAGCAACCCTGGTCTAGAAGGGTTAAAAATCCCCTCCAGAGCATCAGTCTGTACATGGCACTAAGACTGCACCTTAAACCTGGGGAATGCAAAGGCTGACACAACACTAACACAGCTGAAGTTGCAATCTGCCTGCAAGGAACACTGTCCACTTGTGACAAGGAGTTAAAGGACTGGAAGGAAGAGAAAGAATAGCATTTGAGTTGTGATGAACTTAACTCACCAGCTCAGTAAGAGCAGCATTTCTGTGAAAGGTTTACACCAAGCTACCTCAAAATACTAAAAAAGGATATAATTCAAGCCTGCTGTTCAACACCAAACAAATCTGCTACTTCTCCACTTGAAAATTCAGTGAGGCTTCAAAGTAGGACAAGCCTAACTCGACAAACTAGAAGACTTATTCCTTACTTCAGAGCTGGAGCTTTCAGACCCTTCCATCCAACTTACTTCATCCAGCACTTCATTTTTAAGATATTCCAGCATATGTTATTCACCCAGCCTACTTCAGATGAGATTTATTAATAAGGACTCTTCCCCATTCCTCCCCAAAAGAAAGCCTGGAAAGCTGACATCAGAGACAACGTAAAACACATCACTTCAAGATAAGGCGGAAATTAAGACACTAATCTCAGAAGTATTTCCAGAATTTCACAGACAAGAACTCACCTGCAGACAACTCTAAATCCTAATTTAACAGTTCCACACTGTAAATAAGCAAAATTGAAGACTGAGGAAGGTGTAGCCAGATAGGCACAGCTGCTTGTTCCCTACAGGTCACATTTACTTCTTTCTGCCGAAGGAAAAACCTCCCTACCCGGTGAGTGACACACACCTTGGTATTTAAATAACTGAGATCTGGAGATGTGGGGTAGAGGTGAACAGGCAGGAGTTAACTCTTCAAACAAATGCAGGTTTTAACTGAATAAATTCCTACCCTATACTTAGAGTTTAAAGGTTACAAAAAGCTCAGTGTTGGAGGAACAGATCAGCACCAGGCAACAAGCTTTTTATAACATGGCAAAGATGCTCTGAATTCCATGTAGAGGCTGAGCTGTCACTCACCCAGCTTGATCTATGGATTCCCAGCTCCACAGAAAGGTTCACACTTTCTCTTTCACATTCTGACATGCAATAAGCTGCCAATATGCCATTTAACCTCCAAGTTAAAATGTTATTAAAAAATAAGCAAAGTAACCAAGTCTTGATTTTTGAGGGGTCACAGGTGGAGCAGCTCCTCAGGAGTCACCTGACAAGCAGCAGATTCTTCAGACAAGTTTCAAGCCATCAAATTTGTTTCAACATGTCCAAACTCTGCTAAGTCAAGTCTTTCACCAGCACTCACCGTGAGGTGACCCCAAGGAGAGCACAATGGCACAACCCAAGTGCTGCTGACACAAGATGCTGGTTGGGTTCTCTTTGCAGACATGGTGGATGCACCGAGTCCTTCTACCACTGCTGATCTTCACTCAGCTGCACAAGCCCTCTCTGAACTGACCCCAGGGTATTCCTTCACCTCTTGCATTTTAATTAGTTACAAATAGTTAAGCAGATCTTAAGAACATCAACACCACACAGGGATGTAAGTTCTTCCTCCTAAGTTTTCCAGAGTCAAACAGGAGGCTTGAAACTCTAGAAAACAGGTGCTGCAACACCAGCCTCAAGTTTACTGTTCATCAATTCATGGAAGCTTCAAAGCTGACCTTTTGCAAGCAGCAAAAATCCAGCTGGCTACACCTGCAACTGCACCACAAATGTGCTTCAGAGCCAACATCTCCAGACTCCTGAAAATCAAATAAACCAGCAATAAAACCACCAAAATTCACCAACCTACCCAAACAGGCTGCAGTGTTCCCTGCTCCTGCAGAAGTAGGTATCGTGTTCCAAACCCATCATGGAAATTCAGAACAGCTCTAGGAATTCCTTAATTGTCTTGGCGAGAGGCAGTATAAAAACTGGGGAGTTGAAGCACATAAATTAGGTTTTGAGGGTGTTTTGGCATTAAGCCTTTCTTTAAACTGTAAACTTCACTAGATTCTCCCCAGCCCACCAGCTTACTTCTAATATGGTAAAGATTGCACAAAAACCTTCAGTCCTTTCTTGTCCTTCTCATGACACAAGTCACTTCAGACCAGCTGCTTTGGCTTGTTTTAACTTAGCACTCCTTGCTTTTGCTAAGTGAAGTCCCTTTAGCTCAATAAAAAATGTTACTAGACCTGTAGCATATTTACAGAAAAATCATTTCTTAACTAATACATGACTTGGCCTGCTGGGATTACACATGGTAGAAAGGATTTACGATGAGACTGAATTTTGTTGGAAGAACCAGAAAAAAAAAAATACAGTAGTTAGAAATACTTAGAAATTCAAAAGAGAAAAGGCAAATTGAGCCACGTTGCAATTTTGAGGCTCTTGAAATATGTTCAATCCATGAGGTTTAGCCCTGCTGTGTGTCTACTCTGAATACCAAACCATTTGGGTCTAGGAGCACAAAGTCTGCTGGAAGCAGGAAAGGATCTGCGTCCAGCACAGGCTGGCAGGTAATCCCTGCCTTTGAGTGAGCAGTGATCCGCCTCAGGCACTTGTACAGTTTAAAAAGCTGGACAATAACTTGAAATACTAATGTTTAGAAAAATAAGCTACAGGGCACAGCAGCATGGAACTCACTCCTTAGGGAGCTGCCAACTGCTTCCTGCCCCAGCCCAGCAAATCAAGTTGCCTTATGCAAGAGGAAAAGTCCTCATACCTGAGCGCTGAATGGGAGCACGGCGGGCTCGGCATGAGGCAACAGCCCCATTAACTGTAATAGGCTCTGGGTGTGACTCTCAGAGCAGGGGAGCTCCTAAACTGGGGCCTGACACAAACAGCTCCACGAAGAACTGGGCTTAAAAAGGAAAGCACCAAATAGCTCTTACTGTCTTTGCTATAACAATCTTGTACTTGTCAAGTGAAGCAAAATCCTTCGTCCACAGCTCCCCAGGCTGACTCCTCAAGGTGAACACCAGACCCACCCAGTTGAGGCATCAGCAGTGGCAGGGATGGACCAACCACCCTCCACAGGTGAGCAGAGTAACAAGCAGGTTTCAAGATTGCTTCCTGCTCCGAGCTGATTACAACAGCAGGTTTGGCATTGCTTGTTTTCCCCTCAATGAATTCACAGAATCACAGAACCAACTAGGTGGGAAAAGACTTTTGAGATCATCAAGTCCAACCTTTGCCCCAACACCACCTTGACTTACTACAGAGCTCCCATCCTCAGACCCTCCTGCTGCTCAGGAACCACCCGCTTTTCCAGAGCTCCCAGGAAGAAATGCCTGTGCAATGCAAACACCACAGAGGAGTTGGAATGCCCTGGCAGTGGAAAGCTAGACAGCTCTCCAACCAGCCTGCCTGTCGGCACTTGGGAAGGAAGAGATAATTTGCCTGGAGTAACAAGCTAAGTACAGAGCCACCATGACTGCGGCGCCCCAATCACCCCCACGACTCTGCAGGTGAAACACCTGGGCAAGCAGCAGCTCCAGGAGAGCAACACTCACCTCGTGCTTAACGGACCAAATCCTGCAAAAGCAGCACCAAGAGTCAAGACCATCACCTTGTAACTCTCTGGAGTCTTCTCACCATCCTCTTCATTACCGTATTTCAGCACTCCAGGGAATCCTATTCTATTTTAGCACACCCCTTGCCCGGTGCTGTCCCCAGGTCAGTGGTTAGCAGTCACCTCATCAAGTGCTAGCACTCATCCTGTCATTATAAGCCAAAATTCCAGTTTGACATGTGGAAGGCATTTTGGTTCCAGCTCCTAAAGCCTGCAGAACTGAAAGGGGGAAAAGCAACACAACAGTAACCAGGCACGGTGGTACCATTATGCAGCTATACAAGAAGTTACTACCTTTAGAAATTCACTGTTAATGAATACTTAGTATTCTTTTACTTTAATAAGGGCTTGTGAGTAGTACTGATACAGCTACAACCCCATTGATGTGGTCACAGATTGTGAAGGAAGGACCTTCAGTTAGCTGTACCACCAGTTTTCCTGCAAGGTTTCCCTACAAATCCCCTGGTCCGTGGTTTGAGTATTGCAGGTGTGTTGAACATACAGGTGCAGTGTCAGCATACTGAAGTTGCAGCCCTTTTTATAATGAACTTGGAGTTTCAGAGCAGGTATCTGGGCTCCTTCCTTCCAGCCTAACTGACCACGCCATTTTGCCAGTACAAAATATTCAACACTTGGATCTCCAAAACTGAAAATTTCCATGTGGCTTCTCCCTGCAGTCCCAATTGACTCCTCTGTTACGCACAGGGATGCTCTGCACCAGGGAAGTACACTAACCAAACACCTCCAAATCATGTGATACTCATGCTTGAGTCTGAAGGGATTAAGAGATTCCAGCCCAAAGTAAAAGAAAACAAGCAAGCTATTGTATTCTGCATTAGAACACAACTATGCCTTGACCATAATCCATTAGCCAAACCTACAAGGAAAGCTGAGCAGACCTCAAAATATTTACCTTCTTCCATCTTCCTCCTTTTTCCTCAGAGAGTTCAGATTTTCCCAAAGTGCAAAAAGGTGCATTCTTTTGGAAGTTACTCAAAGAAAGGTTCACTGAACATAGACAAAGATGATAATTTAATCATAATGGGTATCCAACCAGAATATAATGCCCTGTTCACAGCAAATTCCTGCTACCAGCAGTGAGAGAAAATTAAGAATCTGAATTCTCAAATGTACTCATGACTAGTATGTTCACCAATCAGCACACAATTAAGCATTCCTGTTCTCTAATTGTAAAGATGAACACTCGTTTGATAAGGATTAGTCATTAATTTGATGAAAAGCTCATCCACTCTTAAAAAAACCCAGGCACAGTGTTTAGATGGAAAGAAAAGGTCTGCAGGCAGAGGCAGTAAACTTGTGAGTTTACATTAAGTACACTTCACTTGCTTTCAGCTTCCATTTATTAAAGGAAAATAATCAAAATAACCTAGAAATGCAATCTGCTTAGGCATTTTAGTCAGGTTTCGTGGATCAAAAGTTCAATAATGCCTACATTACACTATTTGTTCTCAGAAGTGGAAACAAAAAGGAAATTAAGAACATTCAAATACAATACAATCAAAGCTATGAGGTCAGACCACAGCAAACAGTGGAGAGAGACATGTCCTCACATCGCTTTTCAAGCAAAGCTGCTCTGTCATACAGCAGGTGAGTTTTCTTCTCACTGCCTCTCATTTGGGCTCTTCTGTTCTTTGCCAGCAGACAGACAAGTATTTGAAAAGCCTGAACTGAGAGAGCCACAGACCACTAAAAGTCAGCTTTGGTAACAGCAATTTTAGTTAGAGAAGACACCAAAGGCTGCAGCTGAGAACACTGAGAACAGTTTGCAGCTGCAGCAAATGCAGCACGAGGTCTGAAAAGGTCTCAAAGCAAACAGCACCATTACAACCAGCACAACCTCCCAGCCTCTCATTTATCTCTGGTTTAAGTTCCAGTGACAGCAATTACACTCTGGCAGATAGCAGAGAACAACCAGAGCTTTCCCAGGTACACATTTAGGCCAATTACGGCTACAAGAGATGGAATCACAGCCCCAGCTCCCTCCTTGTCCTCATCTGCCTGCAGTGAGAACAGGGACAATCAGCCTGTTGGGTCCCTCCTAACTACCAGGTAGGATATTCCATGGAAATGCTCTCCACCTGTTCCAAACCTAGAAATTCCAAGGAAACTTTCCACCAATTCCAGACCCAGAGGCAGCCACTTCCACGAGCAGCTTTGGACTTTAACTCATTTTGAAAGGCCACAGTGATAGCATTAGAGTGCTAGGACAGAGTTTAACACTAGGTCAGCTGTTAGACTGCATCATTCTGACATCTGTACAAAACTGAGGTTTCCCTTCAGAAGTACTGAAAGTTACCTCACCCACGTAACACCTACTGAAAGGTGCTGAAGGTATTGACTCCAGTCAGAAACACTTCCACTAGTACAGTAGTTCAAATAAATGGTTCTTAGCCTCTGTGTGCTCAGTCTTTTTGTCACCACTTCTTCTCAGCCTTCAGTTTCACTCAACTCTTCAATGCTTTAAACTACAACTTCCAGCAACTCAATAACCAAAATCAATATTCTAGCAGTCTACCCTTGACCTTGTGCTAAACTCCCCATGACAGAAAGATTGGAGGGAAGATCTGGTTTTCCAGCTGTTTTCTGAAATCCTGCCACCAGCTATACGGAAACCCCCAAAAATAAGAATCCTACTTGCCCAGAAGAGTCAAGGAGAACCCTCAGAGGAACTGAGGAGTCCCACTCCCAGGGCCTGGGAGTCATGCGATGCACAGGAGCCCTACATGAAAGGCTGCTCTCAGGGTGAGCTGGGAGAGGCCCTGCAGCGAGTGCTGCCTTTGCTCCGCTCTCCAAGGGCACTCAGCAGCCAACCAAGTGCATCTTGTCTTCACAGACTCCATGTCAGCCCACACAGACAGGAGTTCTGGCCTCTCCCCTCTCAGGTGTCAGGGAGCAGTTTCCCCCAGGCACTTCCACAAGTGGAGAAAGCAGCACTGGAGAAAACAAGTCTCATTCTGTCACGAGTCTGCCCTTTCCTGGTTGATAGAGGAGTCAAAACCTTCTTTTAAAGACGCAGGAAAAGAGAAACTATTTTTATTTCTTCCTGAAGCTCCGTCTTCCCAGGTAACACCACAGAATTAATGCTTTGATTATAGCCCTAGTTTCCAGTCCCAAAGTTGAAGAAGCAAATGAGGCCCACAAAAGGGCAACACAAAATTGTTCTAACAGTGTTTCTATAAATAATGTCTATACCAGTGCACAAATCTCTGGTATTGGAAAGAAAAAATACAAAGACTTAATTATGGCAATGCAGCAGCCTTCCTCCACAAATTCAACCTGAAGTGCATTACTTTCCCCCATACTGCCTATATGTTCTAGAAACTAAACCTCAGAATACCAGAACAATCCGAAATATTTAGAGACTATTACACTTGTATATACAAAAGACTTCATCACACAGACAGGCACCCCAGAAATCTATTTCATGCTACTTTGCTTTCAGAAATCTCAGTTAAAAAAAGATTCAAACCATTTTCACTCGTTTTCCCTGATGAAAATCTTTCTTAAAATTGGGTAAGAAGAACCATAAATGAGAGGATTTGGCAGAATTCTTAGCTATGGGGATAATGTAAAGCATGAGAGAAGCACACACAGGTAGTAAGTTACTTTACCAACATTGTTTCCTTGAAAAGTAGGAAGCTGAGATTAAAGTGAAAAAAGTCCTTTTCAATTCTTTTTCCAGTAAAGGCTAAGCCTGACAGGTTAGACCTGGCACATTTGCTGGAGACAGTCCCAGTAAAGAACAACTTCAGTTCTGAAACAAAACCAAGACGATGTCACTCTGCAGACAATGCAAGAATGACTGGACTAAAATGGACTGGAGGGAGCACAGAACACAGAGCTGAGACCCACAGACACAACAGCAAGGAAAAAGACACTTAAATAGCACAGTAATGGAACACAAGTGTTTCCTACATGGATATTCACTGCCTTCTGGGCCACATTCTGCAAGCTCTAAGCCTCCCTTGCTGTCCAGCCTGGGAAGTTCAAACATTTGGACATTCCCTGTTACAGCTTCCCCTGTGAAGAACACACCCCAGTCCAGGTGCTGGTCTGTTCTGGCTGCCTCTCCTAAAGCCCAGCTCTTCCCAAGTAGCCAGGGACTAACACTGAGTTTCACGTTGCATTCAGCTTCAAGCTAATTCCACAGGACAATTTGTCAAGCCAATGTCAGTCCAGCACTAACCCTGCACCAGATACACAACAGCTAAAAACCTGAAGCTGAGCACTCCCACACTGCAGAACAACCTGATGAACAACCAGTGCCACACAAGTCAGTAAAAGCATCAGCCCATCAGCATCTCAGGTGAAAGCTGTGCAGAGCAAACCCAACTCCATTCCCATCGTGGTTACTCAGTCCATCACAAGGCTGAAAGCAGCGAGATGTGCTGAGCAAGGCAAAGGACAACTTGCTTTACTTGTCACCTACAGTGCTTCTCCAAGCCTTGGTTTCTTTGATGTTCTGTCCTTTTTCAACACCAGCCTGCAAAGTTATATTTTAAAGTATTTACAATTCAGTATTTTCTGTTAAATTTCTCTAAAAAAGAAGTTTAATGCTGCTTAAAATGCACTAGTATGTGTTATTGAGGACACATTTCATTACTGGCATGACTGGTGATGCACAACAGCCTGCCCACAATCCACTGCTGCTTTACAGCTTTTCACTGCATTCCTAGTCAAGAGGAAAAATAAAATCAAGTTCCACTGGAGCTTGTTCAAAGTATTCACTTTTCAGAAGTGGCAATACTTCAATACAGCAGCTTGTACAATTTAGTTGCAGTATTGCTGAACAAGGGCCATGCAGCTTCAAGTTTTTTGAAATCCAACTCTCCCAAGGAAGGGCAAGAGCCCCTTATTCAGGCAGTTCTTTCAGAGTCTGGGGGGTTTTTCTCCCCTTCTCAGAGTTCCACCACCTCCATGACAGCTACTACAATGCTGCCTCACACACAGATTCCAGAGAAACTTCCAGCTGGATCTTTCCACGGTTACCTTATTACAATTTCTAGCATTAACACCCACAAGGGGTTAATAAGGACCCACTAGGTCTGTTGTTCCACCCATGAGGAGAACAAAACCTCTGAAATACCCAGTTGCCCCCAGTTAGCCCTAAAGAGCACACTGCCAGTGACCAGCTTAACCTGCAGCCACATTCAGGTGTCAAACCAACTGCTGCTTTCCCAGCTCCACACTAAGATTCCAAGCTTCAGAAGAAGAACCAAAGCCAGGAATCAGCAACTGTATTTTAAGTGAAGCCTTTACTAACACTGCTTTTTGCTGGACATCAGTGACTCCAGAAGCAGCTTCCCCATACCAGTGAACATTCTAGAAAGCTGCCTGTTTGCCCTCCCCCCCCCAGCTCACTTTGCACAGCTCTGCAGGTCCAAGCCTCACTTCCAGGTGCACATTGGCACTTGCTGGAGGAGAGCAGAGCATCTCTGGCTCAGAACAGCACAACCTGACATCTCAGAACAGACTAAAGGTGAGAGATACCACTGGTTGCAACAAGACCATGCACATTTCTTCCCTGCTGCTACTCCCTGTAGCTCCGAGCAGCAGGGACAGACTCGAGGCTTCCTTATGGGTTGAAACATTACCCCTGGAATCACAACAGCCATCTAGGGTTCACCTCCCTCACCCCACCACCAGAAACTACTCATCAGGTGAGGGGAAGAACAAGTCAGGGCTACTCGTTCACCATTACATTGCTACGGCACCGAGTCCATTCTGTCAGAGCTTCTCAGCTGCTCCCCCCAAAGCAAGGGCAGAGTTCTGGCTGTTCTGCTGAAAAACACACTCCAAATAAGGACAGTTCACACCAAAGGAGGCTGTGGTTTGTGACCTCTGCCCATCCCACAAGCAGCTGACATGTATGCAAGTCGATGCACCAGTCTGGACACAGCAACCCTACACCCTCCAAGGGAGAAGCCGTGAAGCACCAGGAGCTGAGCTCTCAGTTAAAAGTCAGCATTTCAAATTCCTGAATTACCACCAGCTCCACTTTGAGTTCTTCCATGCAAGCCACTCAGTCAGCCTGAAATCTGGAAGTGTTACGTAGAAAGAAATAGTTGTCTTTCAACGATCCAGTATTTCACAGGAATCACAGCAGGAATTGAGTGCTGGGCACATTCCTGAAGTTTTCCTGACAGCACTGGGAAGTTACAGCACTGATATGTAGAAGGGGAGTGGAATCACAAGTCACGAAGCTCATTTCTCAGAGTTTCAAACCCATATGGGATCCAGCAGGCAGCTCTTTACACCACCAGCTACCCAGGCTAGAGACAAATGCAGAACAGTTGCACGTTCTGGCTCAGACATTTCAGTACCTCAAAGGTTATTTTGAAAGAAACGTGACATTACTTTGACTCAGCCAGCGGAAGCTACTATGAAACAAGTGCATGTTGAAGTATCTGGACGTTTCATTCCAGTTCACAGCATTTGATAAGCTCTAATGCACTACTTGGGAGTCACGTGCTCTGGAAGGCACCACTGATACCAAGTAGAAGAGTCCTATCTCCTTATATCCAGTTACACTTCCCAGTAGGAAGCCACCAGGGCAGGAACAGCCATCACAGTCTTTTGATCTCTGCAGGTGAAGAGATCTTGAACCCTGTGCTGGATGCTAACCCAGCTCCTCCAAGTCACTCCATGGAGACAATTCCTTTTCCTTGCTACAGCAGACTTGCCCGTTACTCCAGCAGCCCAAGGATCCCCTTCTCCTTAAGTTACTCCTTTTTTCCAGGTTAACTGCCAGCAAAGCACTGCACAGTCCTGTTCCTCCTACTCCTGAGAGCTGACAACATACTTCTCTCCACCATCCTGGGCTGCACGTAGGTGGATTGAGAGCTGAGATAAAATATTGTATCCTCTATTTCAGAAGCCTGGGCATGCTCCATTTCTGTCTCCTCCAGCTGCAGATGGCTGTTTTTATGTAAAAAATAAATAAAACACAATAAGAGCTTATCAAGCTGACCTACTCCACCTCCGCGGTATCATCAGTGGGTTGCATGGCAGGTTACTTAAGCAGGTTAACAGTGATATTTTAATAATTGCTAGTGCAGTTAATGTAATGAATATTAACAGCATCCTAGATAGGCATCTACAGCACTGCCAGCAAGAGAACTCAGCTTGGCCCTCCATATATCACTCCTATAAAGTGAAGTAGGACAAGAGCACCTTTTAGAGCAGTCACTCAAAAACCAACATGGTTTGGACAACACCACTGTTTGTACCCCTTTGTTTGTCCCCTCCCCAAGCTCCAAAGCAGGCACAGAAACAATTGTCACTGAAGCATTTTAGACCCTCGTGCCCCCGCCTTCACTTATCTGCACAAAGTTTCAACACGTACAGCTGAGTATTTCCTGTGCTAGGAAAGAAAGCACCACTTCTATCTCCCAAACCACAGCGATAGGTAACAGCTGAAGCAAAGCAAGTATCAGATGTCAGCCTCCTCCCCCCCGAGTTCACAAGCACTCCTTCATAAAAACTCCTTCACCTCCACCAAAAAAGTTCATTTTCAAATACCAGGTGCTTTAGTAACAGACAAAAGGCAGCTCTTTATCTACAGCTCAGAGCATGACAGGTACTACAAGAAACCTGTCACAGCTCCCTCTGTCACGCTCTGTCCCTTCCCAGTGGACTCAACAAGGAATCTAAATATGCCTTTATATTCACCAGAAAGCCAAGCTGCACCTCCACATTCAGCACTACCCGACATGATTCACTAGAGAAGCTCTTTTCTTCTAAAAGAAAGCCCTATTGACACGGCTGCATCACACAACCAAACAAACAGGTGAAGCACACAGGAAAGAACCTACAACACTTGAAGCCTGCAAGAGTTACAAGCTCACACACAACCTTCCCCCAGCGAGGGAAGTGTGCACGGAAAGGAAAGAAATCAATTTCCTGTGCAGAGATGTGAAAAAACACCAGGTCTCATCCGCTGATAAAAAAATATTCTCTAACAGAACCAACAAGAGCGGGAACTACTTCAATGCACATACTTAAGCTCCATACTGGGGGGCAAAGCACTTACCGAGGAAGCGCAACATCTGCTCAGATCCCAGTGAAAGAACAGGACTATTAAGAGGAACAGGGGGAAGACGCGCAATTAAAGCCGCAACACCACGTCAGTAAAAAGCCTTAACATGCTCCACATATAAAAGGCACGGGAATTCGGCCCCGCGCACAAGGGCAGCTGAGCGGAGCTGACACACGGCGGCCCGAGGAGCCGGGCAGGGGCCGGCGACTGCCAACGGCACGGGGCGATCCCGGTAGACTCCGGCCACCCCCGGGGGGAACGGCCACCCTTGGCACCCCCAAGGGCCGGGCACGGGGGCGGAGGCGCCGCGCGAGGCCCAACGGGCAGCGGGAGCTGCCCGGCCCCGCCGCCCGAGCCCCGCAGCGAACGGCCCGGCCCGGGCGGGCACAGGAAGCCGCCGGGGCGCCTCCTGCCGCTGCCCCCGGCCGGGCCGAGCGGAGTGGGACTGAAGGCGCCGTGGCGGCCCTGCACCCGCGGCCGAGGGGGCGTGTGCGGCCCTCAGTGACAGCGCGGCCGCGCTCCGCCAGGCCCCGGGCCGGCCCTCCCCGCCGCGGGACACCGGGCACGCCGGCGGGTCCTTACCGCGGGGCAGGGCATGGCGCGGAGCCCCCGCCCGTCCGGGGCGCGGCGTCCTGCCGGGGCCGGGGTCGCTGCGGGCTCAGGGCCGCCACCGCCGCCGCCTCACGGGCACAACAACATGGCGGCCGCGCGTCCTCCTCCCTCCTCAGCCCGCCCCCCGCGGGGAGGGGCCCACGCGCCGCTCCCGCCCTCGGCCATGAGGGAGCGAAGGGGGGGCGGCCCCGCTGAGGGAGAGGGAACCGGGGAGTCGGGGAATTGTGGAATCACGGAATCACAGAATTGTGGAATCACTGAATCACAGAAATACAGACTCATAGAATCTCAGAATTGTAGAATCACAGAATTGTAGAATCAAAGAGAGGATCGTAGAATCACAGAATTATGGAATCACAGAATGACAGACTAGCAGAATTAGAGAATCACAGAATCATAGAATCACAGAATAATAAAATTACAGAATCACAGAGCTATAGAACCATGGAACCACAGAATTACAGAATCAATAGAATCAGGAAATTACAGAATCATAGAATCACGAAACTACAGAATCAGCAAGGTTGAAGAAGACCCTTAAGATCATCCAGTCCAACCATCACCCCAGCATCGCCAAAGTAACCACTAAACCACATCATCCAGCGCCAGATCCAAACCCCTCTTAAAGAATTCCATGGATGGTGACTCCACCACCTCCCTGGCAGCCCATTCCAGTGTCTGACCACCTGAACAGTGAAAATATTTTTCTGATCTGTAATGTCACAGCCCCACTCTGCCCAGCTCTCCCCATACCCTCACGAGGTGCCTGCCATCCATTAGCCCCTGGTGAAAGGCAGGGCCACAGGGATGATTAAGGGACTGGAGCATCTCCCTTGTGAGGAGAGACTGTGGGAGCTGGGCCTGATTAGTCCGGACAAGACTGAGGAGATTTCATCAATGCATGTAAATATCTCCAAGGGGTGTCCAGAGGATGGTGCCAGACTCTTCAGAGTGGTACCAAGTTACAGGATAAGGAGCAATGGCCATAAACTAAAACCCTAGAAGTTCCACCTCGACATAGAAAGAACTTCTTTCCATGGAGGGTGGTAGAGCTGCCCAAGGAGGTCGTGGAGTCTCCTTCTCTGGAGACATTCCAAACCCACCCAGGCACATTCCTGTGTCACCTGCACCAGGTCACGGTTCCTCAGCAGGAGGTTGGAGTGGGTGATATCTGGAGGTCCTTTCCCACGCTAACAGTTCTGTGATTCTGTGGAGGTGACTCACCCCTTACTCAATATCCCCCTGCGGGATCCCGTAAACACCAGCACTGACTGAGCGTCCCAGAGCCCCTCTGAGGCAGGAGGTGTGAGGCCATGGGGCAGAAGGTGTCTCAGGAGAAGGTTTGGCACCCAACCTGTGAGACAGGTAATAGTGTAGGTGGGTGCTGAGGAGAGCTGAGGAGCTCTGAGATCCAAGGTGTACCCACACCCTGCAGCATCCACTGCCATCCCTCCTCCTTAGGATCCTCCAAAACCCCTGGAGAAACAGCCTATCTGAGTATAAAAGCCATTCTGGTGCACAAGGTCTTCAGGCTGATGTTTTCCTACATTGCTTTGGTGCCACCCAGCTCAGCTGTAGGACATGTGGCCCCACACCACCAGGACACGCACTGTCCGAGCCACCCTACACAGCCCACAGCTCCTAAAGCATGAGGTAATAGGGAACAGGGAGCCAACACAAGGCAAGACTGCCAAGAAACACATGGAAACTGAGACACAAGTGATAAAGCAAAAGGTCTGTGACCATTAAGCTACAGCAAATACAAGAAAGCTGGAGAGGAGAGTGGCAACACTGCCAGAGGTGGCAGGAGTGTCACCAGTTCCAAAATGAAGCCTTTACTAAGTCTTGTGCAATGAAACTCCTTTCCAGCAGCAAGATTTATATCTGGGTTTTGTTGCAACTGTGATGGATCATTAATGTTTTATTTTTATACATATCTTTAATTTACAATACCGTATGTAGGTCAGGTTGTACTTCTGCGAGAGATTTCCACCTGCTTCTCATGTTCGCCTTGATCTGAAATGAAATGCTTACAAGTTGCTATAAAATGCACTCCTAAATTATCCACAGGACTCTCCCTCTGAGTCCAAGCCTAGTCATTGTAACAGATGGACTTCAGTCTGTCATTAGGTCGTGTGTAAGCTGGAAGGAGCATTAATGTTCAGAGAGAACAAGCAAAATACAGGATCCCATGTCTTCACACTCAGATATGAGCCACGCAGTGAGTGGTGTTCTAATTCTGTTCCCTTGGTCAGGCACAGCCAACATTTCAAAGGAAGTTAATCAGACCCTCTGAAGAGATTTTTTTTCCAACAACAAGCCATCATCTGAATGCAAATGTGATCTGAATGTCAATATGTACCTTCAGTGGAACTTTGGAAGAAATACAGTTAACTGAAGGAAAAAACAGGATTCCTGGCCTGTTTACACCCAAAAGCAACGAAAATATGTTGAGCCAGTATAGCTGAATCTGAAAAGGATGTGTGTTGACAGCATTAGCAAGCAAAATAGGAATTTTGAGAAGACCCTGTTAAATGTTGCCTTTCTGAGTGTGCCTGGAGGGAGATCAAATGTGACCTACTTCATGGAGCTGGATCCTGGAGACCCGGGGCTGCTGCACAGCAGAACCTGCTGGGTGCCTCTGCTGATTTTCAGGGAGGGGGGACTCCTGCAGTGCCATCCCTGTGACAGGAAAAGCTGGGCACTTCCAGCTGCTTATTTATATATTTCATCTTTACACACATTGCATGGAGACATTCCATGTCTTGTGTCCTGAAGCTCTCCAATCCTTGTGTTCCAGTCTATTTTTTAATTAATGGCCCCATGTTAAATGACTTTTTCCCATATTTCCCATAATGATCAGGACGAAGCATGATAGCTAATGAGGATTATTTTATGGAAACGGGAATTACTGGACCCAAAGGGAGAGCAAGGCCTGTAACAACCTGACAGCTCAGGGAATGAGGTGTTCCCAAACCCAGAGTCCTGACAGACCTGGAATGTATCCTCACTCATCCAGTACGGTTTTTAATTTGTCAGCTGGAGGGTGGTAATGAATTACAGAGGAACTCCTGAAGCACTGGCTGGTTTTAAGCAGGAGGAAGTAAAGCAATCCAGTCGTTTAGACACCTGTTAGTGTGACCTCAAGAACATTAAAAGCTTAAAAAATGAAATATAAAGGAAAAAGTAGTTGGGGCCAGACAAATAAGTATAAAAATGTAAAGTAAAAACAAAGCTTTACTAAAGATTGATTGCATTTAACTAAGATTATACCTTTGATAATTGTTCTTTAGACAACAGATATATTATAGATTTATTAATTTGTTCAATAAATTAATAGAAAGTAGGTCCATAAAATGTATCTAGATGGAAAAGGTAGGGAAGTCACCTCAAATATACATCAGTTGTGGATCCACAGGCAGTGCAAAGGGAAGAGTGAGTAGAAAGTGTCTGGGTTCCCTTGTTCTCCCTATCCAGTCTTGCTTCCCACTGGAGCACTGGATCCCAGTGATCACAGCCTGGCCCAGCGAGGCACATCTATATTTTTCAAACAGGTCTTGGAACAAAAGGTAGGAGTGAGCTGATGGCATTTGCTGATGGCACAAAGCTGGGAGGCACCGGCCGAGCAGCGGGAATAGCTGTATGGCTGCAAGAGTTGGATAACACGGAGAGCTGGCACACTGGAAATGGGATGAAATTTAATAGTGGAAAGTACAAGGTCATGCCCTTGGGAATTGCTAACAAGAATCTCTGCCACAAGCTGGGAGCTCATCAGTTGGAAATGACAGAAGAAGAGAAAAATCTGGGTTTATTTGTTGATCTCCAGATGACTGTGAACTCCCAGCATGAAGCAGATCTGACAAAAAGCATGGATCAACTGAGATATTTCCAGGACAAGGGAAAATGTTAATGCCATTATAGGAAGCTCTGCTGCAACCTTCTCTGGAATTATGCATGCAGCTCTGGTCACTTTTTACCAAGGGAGACAAAATGTGACCGGAAAGTAATTACGGGGCAATCCTGATTTTATTCCCTATTTAAGGATCTTGAAATAATTTGTTTAGCCAGAAAATGTGAATGCTGAGAAGAGAAACGGGTGTTCTCCATGAAACTTCAGGGAGTAAACACAACAGTAAACACATCTCCCTTAAGAGCAGGGGTGTTCATACACGAGCAAACAAGTATCCGATGGCCGTGAGAAGTCTGGGCTGAAACATGAGAACACCGGAGCTTCCAGCAGCTCAAGTCCCGAGGCTCTGGGTCATCCTTCCCAGGGCTGCTGTACCCTCATGCAGTTGCCATCAACAGCTGAGGACTGACCCTAAAGGCCCAACAAGTCCTTCCCAAACCTCTCTTACTCTTTGGCACAGCCACTGAGTCACTAGTTGACTGCTTGTGGAAAGAAAAGGAGTACCTGGTGTGGAAAGACATTCCTTGGGCTGCAGTTGCAACCCAAATGTCCCTTGAGTTCAGTAAGGACACATTTAAAATCTGCACATGGTTGTGGAGAGCATCCTGTTCTGCCTCATCCCACCCCAGTCCCTGGGATGTCCTTCCCAGAGCCAGGCTCTGGTGCCCTCCCTGTACCTGAGCTGCAGTCCTGGAGTGTCCCACACCTGGGACAGCGAGGAACAGCAAAGCCAAAGGTGTGCCAGGCCCTTCCCTGCCCGTGCTCCCATCCAGTGACCTTTATACATTTCACTCCTGTGGCCCCAACATCCACCCCAGCCTTTTCAGGCTGTTTCTGTTATGATGGAAAACTGATGACAACCTCTGATATGCCTTAAAAAAACCAGTCAGCACATCAAGTCCTGATCCAGTAAGAACAGTCAGTAAGAACAGTCAGTAAGAACAGTCAGATCATGGGACACAGGGCAGTTTGCTTTCTCAGGACTCCAAACTGCCTCCTTTGGCCAGTTTGCTACCCAAAAGCAGCTCTCTTCATCCCTTCTCTCCTATCTTGTTTGTTTTCTCATCTTTTATCCTACTTAGCTGTCTTACTCATTTTACTCTCCTTTTTTTTTTAAGAATGCCTGAGCAGAATGTTCAGCCCCATCCCTGGCGACTGTATTTACGTGGCATTCCTTGTCTTGTAGGTGCTTCCATTCCTCCTGCTCCCATCAAACAAGTTGCTATTTCATTGCTCATTCCCTCCAAATGGGAGGAGGTGACACCGGTGTCAGAACACCCCTGATTCAAATGTGGCAGGTGAGAGCCGCCCACTGCCAGTCCTCCTGATGGGGCCCCAAAATAGATGCTCTGACTCATTGCCTTGCCAAGTAGATGAATAATTTGAAAATAATGAGATTTTTATTACATACATATCATTTTGGTCGGAACATTGTGCAACAGTCTCATTTTAGGATTTTTTTGTCTGGTAATAACCCCATTTAAAACAAGACGTGTCATTAGCGACGCGACGCTGAGGGGAAGCAGCAGTGAAGCTGCCTTGGCTGCACATCAAGATGATTATCACAGGAGAACCCAAACACGAAGATTTGGGGGACTCAGAACTTCAAGTTCAGTGGAAGAGCAACCACATTTTTGAGCAAATATGCAAATGGCTTTGGGGACAGTGGTTGCAGGTTGGAGCACAGATGGCTGAGCCTGGCCCCGCAAGGATGTGTCAGCCCAGCTCTGTCTGGATCAGCCAAAGCCAGACTATGTCCAGCTGTGAAAGGCAGGAGGGCTCTGCATTCCTGAATTTGTATTGGACATACCAGTGCTGCTCGTGTTCATTGCTCTGTGGGTGATGGATGACACCTTGTTTGTGCAAGGAATTTCTACACCTGGAAGTAAAATCTGAAGCCATCAGTATTCATGCAGTGTGGGAAGGATGTCTAGAAGTGTTGTTTTGTGGATGCTTATATTATTTTCTTTAAAAAGCTAATAACCCATAGGAGATAATTATTCAATGAATATGGATTCATACTGGACTCATAATTTCCTCCTATGGAGCCAGGCTGGGAGAGCTGGGGGGGGTTCACCTGGAGAAGAGAAGGCTCCAGGGAGACCTGAGAGCCCCTTGCAGGGCCTAAAGGGGCTCCAGGAG
>JAWWLV010000038.1:1318450-1339182 GCA_035041135.1 Platyrinchus mystaceus
TGGGGGAAGAACCTTGTCCTGACATCCAACCTGACCCTGCCCTGACACAGCTCCAGCCATTCCCTGGGTGCTGTCCCCAGGATGGGCCAGAGGATGTTCACTGGCAAGGAAAGAGCCTGTTAATGTGCTGATCTGCTGAGCTGGATTATCCACTGAATTTTGGGTTCAGCTCCCCAGCTGCACGACGATGGGGTGTCCGGTGCTGCTGTCAGCAAGCAGTGCTTCTGTAGCAGAAACATTCATGTTCTTAGAGAAGGTGGAGACAGAGGAAAGGTCCAGCATGAAAACAGCAGGCAAAGGTTTGAACAGAGAGATGGTGAAGTGGAAGGGTGGAGGAGACTGCTGTGGGAAGGACTGGCCCAGAGGGAAGTGGAGGAAAGTGAAGCCTGGTAGTGATGTGCAGACAGCTCTGATCCTCCTGCCAGGAGAGCTGTGAAGAATGGGATGCCTGAGGTACAAAAAGGCAAACCTGCCCAAGCAGCATCGTTTTGTACCTCTTTGCTGCTCCTCCACAGCCCTTCCTCGGTCATGGGAAAAAGGACATGATGGAATGGTCTTTGCCAACTGCTTTAAAACCCCTGACAGCTAATGTATTACACTTGCAGGGCCTAACATAACTTTTTCCAGAGTAATTACTTTCGATTTCCTCACAATAAATACTTGGCTATTTTTTCCTTTCCAATAATTGAGTGTATTTATTCTTAAGTAAGATTAACTGTCTTTTGGAGCCCAAAATGGATGGGGTTGCCTTGGGAGATCAATACAAATGCTCATAACAGTTGTCTCTTTGTGAAGTCCTGAGGACCCTCCATCAGACCTTAGATGACCATTTCTCCCTTCTTATGGAGCCACCTGGTCTAGTGGAAAGTGTCCATGGCAGGGGGTTGGAATGAGATGAGCTTTAAGGTCCCTTCCAACCCAAACCATTCCATGCTTCTTTTGATGGCCTACCCCATCCATCAAATCCTGTGGGAAACCTCAGTGTAGGCAGGACCTTGTGGGTGGTATGTTCTGCTGATGTCACCCCTGGGATAAAGCAGAGGCTTAGATTCATCTGTACTTTGTTATTCTGTTCTTTCTCCTATTTTTGTAAGTTGTCCTCTCTCTCCTCAAGTTTGATGGCAGTGCGGGTTCCCTGCTGCAACAAGAAAGGGAAGGTGGTTCCATATTATAGACTATCTTCTGCCTGAGGAAAACATGAAAACAGGCAGCAGACATGGACTTCTGAAAGCAGGTGGAGGACTCAGTTCTGAGGATGTGCCTACAACAAGCCAGAAGGCTGATTGCCCTAAATTTCAAGTTTGTCTTGAACTTCTCGGTAGAAAATGAGAGAATGCAGGCTTATTTGTTCTGGGAAAATCCCTTTCTTTGGTCCTGGGATGGCCCTAGTTCTGGTAGAATCTCAGCCGTGACTGTCTGAGAAGATTATCATGAGTTCACTGGAGAGTTACTTGACAATCCGTCTAAAAAATCAAAATAAAACTAAGTCTCTGCCTGCCTAGACCTGCAAATGCTGTGCCTTTCCACAGCCTGTACCTGGAAGGGATGTTAAAACATGGAGGTGAAAATCCCAGGGAAAACCAGCTCTGGACAGGTCTGAGCTATGATTCTGGACTTCAACAAAGTCAGTGGGAACAGGGGCTGTGCTAGACAAGCTGCTGGATTTGCTGCTATAATTGAAACAGCATCAATTGGCAAATGTGGTCCTTCCACAGCCTTTCCAGGGCTCAGTTTTCCCTTCAGTGACAGGCACATGCTGATAAAAAAGAAAAGGGTAATGAAGGCAGGATGATACCAGGAAATATTGCACTGCAAGAAAAATGACACCTCCCCAAAGCAAACAGGGCTTCATTTTTCTTTCGAGAGGGAAAAATCTGCTCTTTTCTAGTCTCTCCAAGGCAGCCAGAGTCGTGTTTGACCCCCTCCAGTGTGTTCCCAATGTTTGGCCTTTCAGTGGCAATTGTTGGAGGCTTGAAGTTCATGGAGTGATGTCTGAGCTTCCTGTTCCCTTCTGCACAGGGGAAGAGCTGCTCAGAAAACACAAGAATCAAGAGGTGGAAGAGTCTTTTGATCCACAACAGAAGTTAAGACCATAAAGAGTTGACTGAGCCAGCTGGTCTTGGCCTTAACTTCTGCACCTGCCACACACAGGGAATATCCAACAAGAGGAAGGGAGAGCTGGCAGGTGTTTTACAATGTCAATGATGCAAATACCAATTTTTGAACATTATCCTCTCTCTGCCATGGGTGTTTTTAACACAGCTTTTCAAAAATGGCAAAATGTGGCAAAGAAGTCCCTGCACACCAGGAAGGACTGGGGCAGGGGGGAAGTGGTCACCTGAGCTGGCTGTAAGAAATATTGGGAGGACACCTGAGATATATTAGAATGCAAAAAATAGCTCTGTGTACTTTCGCCCAACAGTCTTTTGGAGGCTCCACAATTTACACTGTGCTCCTTCAGGTATTTTTAGGTTTATTATTAAATATTAACTGTAAAATCATCATATGAGGATTCCTTTCACTGGAGATACTCTTAGGTGCATAGTTTTGAGCTAATTGCCTTCAAAGGTTTCCAGGTCTTCAGCAGAATTCCTCTTAAAGAAACATGGTTTGATTTCCAACTTTTCTTTGCCACTCTTTTCCTTCTTTTTTTTTTTTTTTTTTTTTTTTTTTTTTGCCCGGGTTTTTTCCCATCTCTGGAAGTGTCCAAGGACAGGTTGGGGGGCTTGGAACAATCTGGTCTAGTGGAAGATGTCTCTGCCCATGGAAGGAGGTGGAATGAGATGTTCCCATGCAGACCTTGGTGGGAACAGAAGAAAAGGGCACAACCCAAGGGACTGTTTCTGCGGTTCCTCTCCCTTTGGGGCAATTTGTGACAGTTGCTAATGAAAAAGTTTAAGTCCATTTCTCATTTTCTTCAAACCTGCAGAAACATCCTCCCCACAGCAAACACCCCTAAACTGGAAGCTTTGCCATCTGGGCAAATTCTGAGAATTCCTAAAGCAGGGCCTGAAATTTATTGATTTATTAGTTGTTCTGACTGAAATTTATTTAGTGCCTGATTTAGGTACTGGAGCATGTGCAGGGAAGGGCATGGAGCTGGGAAGGGGCTGGAGCAGCAGGAGGGGCTGAGGGAGCTGGGGGAGCTCAGCCTGGAGAAAAGGAGGCTCAGAGGGGACCTTCTGGGTCTGCAACTCCCTGACAGGAGGGGGGAGCCGGGTGGGGGTCGGGCTCTGCTCCCAGGGAACAAGGGACAGGAGGAGAGGGAACAGCCTCCAGCTGTGCCAGGGGAGGGTCAGGTTGGATATCAGGGATAATTCCTTCCTGGAAAGGGCTGTCCATCCCTGGCACAGCTGCCCAGGGCAGGGGTGGAGTCCCCATCCCTGGAGGGATTTAAAAACTGTGGATGTGGCACTTGGGGACATCAGTGGTGGTCTTGGCAGTGCTGGGGGACAGTTGGACTCGATGATCTCAGATGGCTTTTCCAACCTGAGCAATCCTGTGATTCTGTGCCTCTTGGCTCTTAGCAGGTCTGTGTTGGGGATGTTTTTGGGTTGGGCAGATGGTTCTGATAAGTACCAGGGTGCTTTTCAAATGCATTTCTTTCCTACCTCTTCAAAGACACCTCGATGGTTTCCTGAGTGTGATTTCCTTCAAGTGCTGCTCTTTCTCATGTATCTGCCTGTGTTTGGGAGGAAAAAATAACCAAATGGGTGCTGCTAAGGAATACTGCTGGTGAGGAGGGTTTAATGAAACCAGCCATTTGATTTGTCTTTTAGCAAATGGTTTTTGGAGCCTCAGCTGACAGTTACTGGTTTGTTCCCCCTTTCTACAGGTTAGCTTCATTTTATGAATTGGCAATTCCTGAGCTGGAATCTGCAATCAAGAAGAGGCATTATGAGGATAACAGGTGAGAATGACTGCAAGGGTTGGCCTTGGCTTTTCAGAGAGGCTTCCCAGGGTTGAGTTAAAAATTCACTTCATGCTGCTTTACCCATCCCTGGGGAGTCTTTCTGTCCCTTTTTTATGCTGCCTTGAAGAGCTCTGAAGAGATGACACTTGTAATTCCAAATTTTCCTGGGCAGTGGGGTGACTAATCATTTCCTTCAGTACTGTGTAAGAAGGAATTTGATGGGAGGTGCATTCAGATTGTAACCAAGTGTGAGAACAGGGATGATATGTCTGTGTACAGCTTGTATCCTGTGTGGAGCTGTCAGGACAGCTGGGGGTTGAGAAGAGCTTTGTTTAGAGCATGGATTTTCCTTAATGGCTGTGAAATGGCTCCAGTCTCTGGTCTTTGGAGCAAGGAAGTGATTCTGCTAATGAAATCCCTCTTTTAGAAGGTTAACTCTGACATGAAGGTGTGTTACAGATTCTTGTGCTGCCACCAACAGTGTCTTTTGCTCTCTCTGAAGTGTTTTTGCTGATTTGTGGAGGAGGATTTCGCATTCCAGGAAGAAGATGATAGAAGCTTTTCACATCCTGGTAAACCAAGTCTGTCTGCAGCCCATCTTGGAGAGCAGGTATTGGCACTTGGCTCTGTGCTCCTCGCCAGGTATTTGATTGCTGGAGGGGAAACTGTTTCCTCATTTACAAATTTATTGGAGAAAATGAGCAGATACTGCTATTTGTCTGGGGGCTGCAGCTAAAGATTTGGCTGAGATCAGAATTCTCTTGTCCTGTATATCAGGAATGTTCCAGATGAAGCTGTTTGGTCCAGAATCTCTGTGGTGAGCTGTAGTCCAAGGAGCTTTCTAACCTCGGTTTATGCAAATTCTAATTGTGTGTGTAGACACCTTGGCTGACACCCCACAGAAGTGGTGCAGAGTTAGAGATCACCGAAAACAGTCATTTTAAACCTGGATGTTTATCTAGTTCTGCCTTTATCTAGTTCTTCCCCACTCCTGTTGGGAAAATTGTTAACTGATAGCCCTGAGTAATCTCAAAAGGAAGGCAAGTATAAACTATCCTGATTTTAAAGCAGAGAAAAGAAGTGAAATGACCCAAAATTGGTCACTGGGGACAGAGCCAAGAACCTGGATCCCAACTGCCAGGCCAGTGCTCCCTTGGGCTGGTCTCTCTTCACCTGTGCTCCTGAAGCTGGTGGAGGTTCCTGGGCTCTGGGGCTTTTCCTCTGCTTGGATGTTCCCCCTGCTTTGATAGCAGTGGAACTGCCCAAGATGAGCAGTTTATTTGTGGAATTCATGGAATCACAGAATATCCTGAGCTGGAAGTGACTCACTGAGCCCAAGTCCTGGCCCTGCACAGGACACCCCCAGGAATCACACCACGATTCCTTATGAGATTGGATTTGCTTCCTTGACTTCCTCTGTGACCTGGATTTTATCCCTCAGTCTGTCTGTGCTGTAAAGCAGCAACAGCAGCCTTGCCTTTCCCCTGCTTTCCTGGGATTGGCTTTCAGTACCCACTGGAATATTGACAGTATCAAGGAACCAGAGTAACATGTTCAGATCCCTCAGCTGTAAGGACTACAGATACTTCAGAGGAATTAAGGGGAATGGCTCTAAGCTCAAGGAGGGCAGGGTTATATGGGATATTGGGAAGGAATCCTTCCCTGTGAGGGTGGGGAGGCCCTGGCCCAGGTTGCCCAGAGAAGCTGTGGCTGCCCCTGGATCCCTGCAAGTGTCCAATGCCAGGTTGGAGCAGCCTGGGCTGGTGGGAGGTGTCCCTGCCCATGGCAGGGGGTTGGCTGGGGAGGTTTGGGCACTGTGGCCAGGGGAGCAGTGGGAGTTTGCTGGGCAGAAGTTCTTGCACAGGTGAGCACATCCTTCCTGGGAGGCTCACTGGTGTGATCCCAAGGCGTATAATAAAGGCACAATTACAAAGGCACTACACACCCTTTTCCGCTCACTGCAAGTCTGAGGCAGCAAACTATTTGTAAAGCCTGTCTTGTAATTCTGACTGTGATACAGCTTTAGATGTAGCTGCCTGAAATGTTTGCTGAAGCCATAAGAGGGACTTGTTTCCATTTGACCCTTTGCTCCCATGAAAGTCAAAAAGTGGCCTGGAATCTGTTTTTTAAATGGGATTTTGCCTTGATGTGTGAGTGTGACTAGTTTGGCTGGTGAGGCAGAACATGGAGCTTGTGCAGTGGGGCAGCCTTAGCTCTGAGTGTTCACCCTGCTGTGTTTTCTGCAGCTGTGAGAATATTCAGCCATTTATTGAGGAATTTCTGCAGATCTTCACCTCAGTGCTTCAGGAGAGGAGGTGAGTCTGGCTGGGAAGGAGCCCAAGGGGAGGTACCTCCTTCCTCTCCCATTCCTTACACCAGGATTGCCTAAGACAGGGTTATGAGGCTTTGGGGAGTTAGAAATCATTCCAAGGAGCTGGGAGAGCTGCAGTGAGAGGATTTCAGCCTGCAGCACAGACCTCATTGTAAAGGTGAGCAGGATGCTGCATGACACTGAGGAATGTTATTCTTCACTCTCTTTAATCCAGGCTCTCAAAGAGGAGAGTAGCAATTTAGCCATTAGCTCCCTTGACAAGTTAGGCTGTTATTAGTGACCTGTGCTTTCCAGCTGGGGTGACCACACCAGGAAGATATTAAACACTAATGCTGGACATGCAAAGTAGGTGGCAGAACTGGGGATTCCATCTAGTCCTCCTGGCTGTGCTGGCATTCTGAGCACGTTCACACCATAAACCACATTTCCCTGTAATGCAGCACTGGGTTACAGCCCCTCACACTCAGGGTGTTCCAGCTGGCTCTCAGGGCCTGGGGGGAGTGTTGCTGCAGTGTAGTGGGAGCAAAATCAGGCCTGGCAGGAATCCAGGACTGGGTGAGAGATTCTGTGTGTTCCTACCTGAGCACTGAGGCAGTCAGGGAGGCACAGCAGGGGTGAGAGTGGTAATTAATCGAGTTCAGCTGATTAAACTTGCATTTTCAGATTTCTCCGTGACTATGACGAGCTGTTTCCCGTTGAGGACGATGTCAGTCTGCTCCAGCAGGCATCCTCCACACTGTATCCTCTGCTCCCACCTTGGGGGTTGGATTCCTTCACGCCAGGGACGTTTCCTCTGCTGCTGCCTCTGGTTAAGCTGCAACAAGTGCTGGAAAGTTTTCCCTTAAGAAAAAAAGAGGAAAGGAGGGGCAGTTGTTTGGCCCATCCCTGGAAGTGTCCAAGGCCAGTTCTGAGCAACCTGGGCTAGTGGAAGGTGTCCCTGCCCATGGCAGGGGGTGGGATGGGATGAGCTTTAAGGTCCCTCGCAGCCCAAATCATTCCATAGGTGTTGATGGAGGCACAGGCTTGGGAGCCACTGACAATCGTACTTATTCCAATAATATACTGAACATGCACATCCAGGAATGTCCTTAACTCTGCCCTCAGAGACGAGACCAGGACAACCTATATCCTCCAGGCAGTGGAAAGTGCCTGGGAAGGGGTGGACAGGAAAAAAGGACAAGTTGTTAAAGATCCAGCAGCACCAGCAGCATCTAATGGAGCATCAGCAAGAGTGGAGAGCTGTGCTGAGGACGGGGAGGATGCAGGGGCTGCCTGTGCCCCGGGGGATGAGGTGGGTACAGCTTGGGAGTGGGGCAGGGCTCTGCTCTGCCTGGCCTTCATTCTTTGTGAGGGCAGGCTTGGTTTGCTCAGTTTTGGTGACAACATGAGATTTAGTGTCATTTCTGACCTTCCCTGGATCTCAGAGCAGCCCCACATGCCTTGGGAAATGAGAATGGAATCCACACCTGAATCCTGCTTTATCTCTCAGCAAATTGCTTGTAGCTCCCATGACTTGGGTCTTCCCTTGCTGGGGATTATTCAAATACTCTGCCTCATCCCTGCAGTTCATGTGCATATTTTGAAATGCACAGCTTTGAGGAAGGGATTCTCCAGAATGTCCTTGCTGGCTCGGGGACTGACAAAAGCTCAGCTCTGTTCAGATCCAAACAGCTGACTTCTTTTGACTCCAGTCTCGGCCTTCTTTGTGTTTAAAGCTCTGATAGCCCAAACTGCTGCTCTCCCTTTGTTTCTTTGCTCTCCTGCCTGCCCTCAGCTGCTGTCCCTGCCCAGTAACCCCCAGTTTGGTACCCGCAGTGTGCTGGTGCGGCGGCTGCACCCATCGCCCACGTGTCCGGCGTGGAGCTGGACTCCCTCATCTCCCAGGTGAAGGACCTGCTGCCTGACCTCGGGGAGGGGTTCATCCTGGCCTGCCTGGAGGAGTATGAATACAGCACAGAGCAGGTGATCAACAACATCCTAGAAGATAAGCTGGTGCCACACTTGGACAAGCTGGACCGAAGGATGCAAAGGTGTGGCACAACTTGTGGTTGGTTGTTTAGCATTTAACACTGTTCTCACTGAGGTCTCAGCACTTGCAGAGCTCTAAGAAGGTGCATGTGTGTATTTTTGGGGTGTATAACTGCAGTGAGAGCTTCTCCTTGTGGCCTGCCAAGGAGTAGAACGTTCTCTGCTCAGTGTTTGAGTGGGGCAGGTTCCGGGCTGTGATTTGTGACAGGGACAAAACGACTTGTACATGAAATGCTCAAATAGGCACCATTAAAATTCCATCACTGGGACACTGGGCTGGGCAACAGAATGTGTTGCCTTCAAAAGTTATTCAGCTGCAGAGTTTGGAGTCGTAGGTGTGGAAATCCCAGATGTCCTGCAGGGAAGGGCATTGTCAGAGGGGCTCATTCAGCTGCAGTTCACCCTGCAGGGTCAGACATGGTTATCTAACAGGCTGCTGGTCTGTGAGGGAAGTTAGACCAGACAGAGGTTGGACATGGGAATTCAGACCCATTTTTGTGTCCTCTGACAAACTTGACAGGCTTGTCCTGCTTGCCTGTGTTGTACAAGGGGTTTGTAGCTGGTGGCAGGATTGAGTTGCTGGAGTTTGCCTGCAGCTGTGAGTGTGTTTTTGTGCTGCACCAGCAGTTCCTGACAGAGTGTCAGGATGTGAATGTGCTGTTTGTTCACATTTCATGGAGGAGTGGGCAGACTGTCTTACTGTTGCGTTAAAGGGAAGCATCTTTATCAGAAAAACTATGGAAAAAAATCCTAGTTTTTCAACAGTCTTGGTGCTCCCAAGTCAGATCTGCTGACTTTGGCACAACTGGTGCTGGGTGGGCTTAAGGAAGGGTTGGTTTTTCTGCAAAGCTAGCACTTAAATGAGATAGAGCTGAATTATTTTTTTTTTCCCCTCTGCCCTTTTCATCTTGAAACAAAGCTGTTGGTTCAATAGGAAATGTCCAGTTCTGATCCCTGCTGATTTATAGGTGAGCACAGCAGCATTTGCAGCTGCCCAGCTGAGCTCACTGCACTCCAAAATCAATGGCAAAGAACAGCCTTTTGTCTTACAAGTTGAACAAACGTAAACCTGGAGCCGTGAGAAAAATTTAAGAAGGAATCACAGGGAGATAAATATCTTGCAATCAGCAGCAGCAAATTATTGGAATTTTTTCCAGCGTGTAATTCATCATACTTAGTGTTTGTCTGTACTGAGTCAGTGTGGAGAGCAGGCAGTCTGTTGAATATTCCGTTGTGCTGCAGGGTTTGACAGACTCTGAAAGGAGCAGGAGAGTTTCCTTTTGGCTTTCTGGGAGCTGCTTTAGTTTCCCCACAAGGGTAAGATTTGGAAGCTGCCTTGTAGCTCAGACTAGAGCTGTGAGGTGAAGGGGTGGCCCAGAGCTATGGGGAGGGTCTTGGATGACTTTGGGACTGACAAAGGATAAACCAGGAGCTTAGGGAGGAGAGGATTTGGTCTTCTTCACTTCACCTTTGTTTTTCTCCTCTCTCCCTGTGTTTTTCCTGACAGACAGCTGAAGCCAGACCCTACTCCCCTGGTCACCTCTCGCTATAATGTTTTCCAGAATGATGAGTTTGATGTTTTCAGCAGGGACTCTGTGGATGTGTCTCGGATACAGAAAGGCAAGAGGTGAGTGTCCTGTCCCTGCTCATTAACTCTGCCTGTCAGGGGGAATAAATGCCTGTGAACTTGTACATTTATATCTCCCACAAACCTCCTGCAGCAGTGAGTTGGCAGGGGGTGAGGCTCTGTCAAAGCTGTTTCCCACCTGTGTGTCTGGGAAAGGAGAGTGAAATATGAGGGGGGAGTTGGTTTCAGGTGGTGCTTTTCCTAATTGGCTTTGCTGTGTCTGCTGCTGGAGGTGGCTCTGCCAAGCTCATTTGTAATGGCAGGCTCCTGCTCCTTGGGCTTAATGTTAAACTTGTGCTGAACAACAAAACCTTGAAAAGGACCATCCCTGAGCCTGGGATTGTGACTCAGAGCTGAGAATAAATAATTATCTGGTTTAGAGCCAAGAGAAGCTTCAATATCCATCTACTTCAAAATCTGATAACACTGAGTGCCTCAGACACCTTGTGTTGCTCCTGCTGCCGTGAGTTCCCTGCACAAGGGCATTTGGAGTCATGGAATAGTTTGGGTTGGAAGGGACCTTTAAAGGTCATTTAGTCCAGTCTCTCTGCAATGGGCAGGGATTTCTATAAAACCCCACCAGTTTTTACTTTGTTTTCTGCCCAGTTTGGTGTGTTGTGCTGTGCCACACTCCATGCAGATTTAGGTGCGGGCTCCCCTTGATATCAACTCTGCCTCTATAATATGGTTCCCTTGTTTCAGAGTCTTTTTAGTCATATCACAGAATCCCAGAATGGTTTGGGTTGGAAAGGACCTTAAAGCCCATCTTGTTCCACCTTCCACTACACTCTAAACACTATCTGTAACCAGCCAGATGTGATCTCTCTGTTGGGATGTATTTACACAAAAGACAACTAAAACTCTGGCTGGAGATTGAGCCCCATGACCATGAGAGCTCCCACTTAAGGTTTTGGTTGCAAAGCTCATCAGCCTCTCAGGAGGAAACCATTTTTGTCCCAAGTCCAGCTTCTCAGGGCAGTGCCACTGTGATGATCCTGGTCTGGCTGGGCAGGAAAGGGATTTCTTTTCTTTCTGGCCAAGACTTTTGCCATGTGCCACAGCTAAGAATTCCCAGACCTCACCTTTCTGCCGGTGCTGTTGCCTCGCTCTGTGCAGGCAGGTGCCCTGTGCACAGGTGTGTTGATTTATCCCTGTCTCCCAAAGCCTGGCTGGGTCCTCCCTGTCTCCCAAAGCCTTGCACAGCTGGGCAGCTGCTGCAGCAGCTGGACAAGGCCCGAGAGCCCCAGGTTCAGCACAGAGCATCCAGTGGCTGGAATAACCTGCTTGGAGCTCCCTCTGCAGATCACTTGGAGAGCTCTGGGAATGATCCCTGAGCTGGGCCGGGGGGCCCTGCTCCCACTGCACTGCCCTCCTGCTGTGTGGGAGGCTGAGCCCTCTCTCCAGTGCCACCATCACTCCTTGAGAAGTTCTCATCTCTCCTGCTGTAGTTAAGTGACCTCTTGGGTTTGCCCACTTACTGCTGCTCTTCTGGTGTCTTTTGGCACCCCTCAGGCTGTGTCTTCATTTCAGAACAGTTTTTACACTGAGAACTCTGTGTTTTAACTGAGGACTCCAGACACATTGTTTCTGGTGTGAGTGGTTTGAAATGTGGATATAACCAGCTGTAATGAGCATTGTACCCCCTCCACCCAAAGCTGACCACATCTAACTCAAAGGATAAGCTGTGGTACCTGGCTCTCCAGGATTTAACACTCAGCACTCCATAAATACCAAAAGTGTCTTCTCAGCACTAAAAATCCCCCTTCCTCAGTGGTTCTTCCACCAGCAAGAAGCCTGATGTCTTACCCAAGTGTTGGAGTAACAGGGCTCTCCAAGCTTAGTCTGACATCTGCTTTGGATTGGAATTGTATCAATATTTAATTCTTCCTCTTTCTTTCCTCCTTCTTAATGCCTTTCGCTCAGCAAATCTCTTGTGTTCAGCCTGTTGCTAAGCATGCTGTTCCTTGAAGAGCCAGAGCAGGCTGGGTGCTGTTGCACTGGCCACTGTGAGCAGTTTGGGGCAGGGCCTGTCCTTGTGAAAGAGAAATCCTGGCAGGGTGAGGACGGAAAGGAGCATGAGGAAATGAATGTACCAACACAGACTGTGCTGTTCCTGAAAAGGGATCCCACTTGTCTGTGCCTGTCCAGCCTTAGTGGTTTCAGCTGAATCTGACTCCTAAGTCAGAGCATGTCCTGAGCACCATGGGGCCAGAGGAGCTGTCCTACTGTTTCTGCTGGGATTAGTGCCATTTCACACAGCTCTGCAGTCACCAGACCAGCTGGGCAGGAAGCAATTACCCAGTGCTGAATGCCCATGGGAGATGTTATCCCAGTGATCCCAGCCTGGGGATGTGTGAACTCACTGCATGCTTGGGAGGGCATTGTGCAGCTGAATGCAGGCCTGGAACGGTGAGTCATGGGAGAGAGGGAACCACATCGAGCTGCAAACTTCCTTTGTTTGGAGATTCTGAATGGAAATCAGGCTGCTTGGATCACCACCCCCCACTGCCTGGAGCTGTGTCACCTCAGTCTGTCCCCTCCTGAGTCACTGCCACTGCCCTGAACAGGTTCTTTCTCTGGTTATATCCACTGGTACCTGTTCCTCCTGGACTCTGAGGGCTGCAAGTTGTTCTGGGAGTGCTGGACAGTGGAATCCCTTGTTGTTGTTCTGTAAATATGTACTTGTCTGGTCTGAAAAATGGGACTTCAGAGCTTATGCTTGTGCAGCTCGAGGCACTCAGTGCCTGCTTTTTAATACCTCTGATTCCTGCTCTTCCCTTCTCTAAAATGGCTATAATTTACTTGCCTTCTAAATTTAAAAAACAAAGTCCTTGCAGTGCTCTGAGAGGTTGAATCCCAGTCACTGTCCACTGGTTTGCTCTTTGCCTTGTGAGCTGTGTTGACTCTCATCCTCACTCACGGTTCGTGGCTCTCCTGGTGCTCCTTAGCCACATTTCAGCTGAAGCAGGATTGCATTTGGCCTGCTGGAAAAGCTTCCTGTCTGTCTCAAAGGGTGGTGGTGGCCTCCAGTTCCTGCTCTGATCTGCTGTGGGATCTTCCCGGGCTTCTGTTTAAGGGTGACTTTGTTCCAAGCCAGGAATGGATGGTTTTAGTGGCCAAAGAGTCCTCAGACAAGTGACCCCACCGGGACCACTCCATCCAGATTTTGACCCCCCCCCAGTACAGGAAGGACCTGAACCTGTTGGAGCAAGTCCAGAGGAGGTTGATTGGAGGAATGAAGCAGCTCTGAGAGAACTAGGGTTGTTTAGTTTGGAGAAGAGAAGGCTCCAAGGTGACCTAATTGTGGCCTTCCAGGACCGGAAGGGAGCTACAAGAAAGATGGAGAGGGAATATTTACAGGAGCATGGAGTGCCAGGACAAATGGGAATGGGTTCAAACTGACAGAGTAGGTGTAGATGGGATATTGGGAAGGAATTGTTCCCTGGGAAGGTGGGGAGGTCCTGGCACAGGTTGCCCAGAGAAGCTGTGGCTGCCCCTGGATCCCTGGAAGTGTCCAAGGCCGGGTTGGATGGGGCTTGGAGCAACCTGGGCTAGTGGAAGGTGTCCCTGCCCATGGCAGGGGATGGAGTGGGATGGACTTTAAGGTCCCTTCCCACCCAAACCATTCCATGACTCTGTAAGTCAGCAGGGAAATGGGGATTTAAGAAGTTCCTGTGGCCTTGGAGAAGAGACTTGTGTGGGTACATCTTCCACTAAGAGGGGAAAAAACACCTCATAGGGAAGGTTGTGACACCCTGCCTTTGTCTGTCCCTGCTTTGTGCTGTGGTGCAGGAAGGAGAAGGACACGACCAGGAGCCTGGTGAACGACAAGAGCCTGGTGCTGGAGCAGAGGGAGAGGTACAGCCAGTACAGGGTCGTGGTGGAGGAGCTGCCCCTGGGCCCGGGGCAGGCTCAGCCCTACGGGGACTATGAGGACGAGTACGACGACACCTACGATGGCAACCAAGTGGGGGCCAACGATGCTGACTCGGATGATGAGCTGATCAGCAGGAGGTGGGTGGGGAAGGGGAGCTTGGTGGGAACTGTGTGGACTTGTCTGGATCCCACAGACCTGGTCAGCACTGGCCTTTGGCTCCATCCCCCCACGAGCACGCGTGTCCTCACACTGCCCTTCAAACGACCCCTTTGGCTGCTGCTGCTGCTTCCTCTGTGACAGTTGGGTCTCCCTTCTCCTGTGGGTTGAGAGTCTTGCCATGGCCTGTGCCAGGACGTTCTCTCAGCCATTGCCTCAGCTCAGCAGCAAATCCAAGAGGAGAATTTGCCATTGCGTTGAAACTTCTGCCTATAGAAACCACCCTGCAACAGGGAAAAATGTGCCAGTTTGGACAGTCAGTGCAGCTGGGCAACCTGAAACGGCTGGGTAGCACGGGAAAACTTCAAAATTTGGGAAGCTGTACAACTGGACTTTTCCCTGCCAGTCCCCTGTGACATCTCTGAGTGCTGACAGCCGGAATTCAGACCCTCACGGGCTGCTCAGCACTGTCAGAAGGACTGGCAGCTGCAGACAATCAGCTTTTAGGAAGCAAAGGGTTAGTTTGGGATGGAGGCTGAAGAATATTTGTTTTAGAAATGTGAGCTGGGGGTAGAAAACATGTGGTTTAAAAGCTGCTTTAACACTTGCCTGAAAGCAGCCTTTTAAATTCTATGTTACGAGGATGTCACTGTTCTTAACCTCAAACCAAAATGAAGCTTTGGGCTTCCTTTGTCCCTCTTCTTCCCTCCTAAAGTGTGGTGAGGCTTCCATTTAAATCCTTTTCGTGGTTTGCCTGTTAGTGTGGCACCCAGGTCTTTTCCCCTGTTTCAGGTGCTCACTCTCCCCAGGAACAATTAGTGGATGTTTCTGCTGAAAACTGGGTTTGAAATAACAAAAGTTTTTCTGGTTTTACATTTATTTCTTTGACAGTGGAATGGTGGGTCTGAATTCCAGTAGAATTTAAACACACACACACACATATATATATTTTAAAGAATAAAAGGTATGTGGTAAATTCTGCCTCCACCCCCAGGCCCTTTGCTCTGCATGTCTAGGGTAATTCATAAATCCTCATGGATTTCTCCAAGGATTTCCCCCTGTGTGAAACAGGGGCACAGCAATGAAATTTGGGCTTCATGGATAACCCCTGACCACTCATAGAGGGTTTGGAGCACAACACTTGCTGAGCATTAATGTTTCTGTCTGGGTTTGGGGGTTCCTGACTGGGGAGCTAAAGCTTAACAAAGGATATTCCTTACTAAAAACCACCTTTCCCAAAGGAAGCAGTTGTTTGCTTGGGGAAATTCCTTGTGAACTTTGAGGTTTTCCCTGACCTGCTCCTTTTTTTTTTTTTAACTATTATTATTTTCAGTGACAACTTCATAGTGAACATTCCCCAGTGAAGAATGTGTTCATTAATTACCCTTAGCAATGTGTCATTAACTACTGAGTTTCCTTCCTTTTTCTTTTCTTCAGAAAAAGTCCATGAAATTTGTAGAATTCCATTATTTAAAGATGTGATGCAAACCAAGAAGGTTCAGTGAAGTGTTTGTGGCTGCAGTGTGTTCATTTCTGAACTATTTGTGTGTTCCTTCTCAGGCCTTTCACAATTCCTCAGGTCTTGAGACCTAAGGGACAGGAGGAGGGACAGGAGGAGGAGGAAGAGGATGAAGAGGAGGAGGAGGAGGAAGCTGAAAAGGAAAGAACAAAGGTGACCCTGGTTTACCCTATTTCTTCGCTGCAGGGTGATGGGGGGCAGATTTTGGAGTGACTCTTCCGGCAGCAGCAGAGAAGGGGCTGCTGGGCTGTGACGCGTCCCCCCGGACAGCTTAGCTGCTTCCTGGGATAACCAGGCTGGAGCAGTGACACTTGCTCCGTGGAGAGCTTTAATCTGCTCTGCCCCACAGGCAGGCAGTGCCAGCAAAGCCCCCCGAGGGTCCCTGGGGCTCTGTGATGTGGATGTGGGGAGGGGCCTCAGCCAGCGTTTGTGCCAGGCCTTGTTCAGAGTCCCTGACACAATTCCCGCAGGGATAATGGACCGGGATTAACTCTGTTCCCAGCAGAATCCCCTCCTGCTCTAGGATTTTGCAGGGGGCTGCTGAGTTTCCTGACCTCTTCACTCCCTTCTTTCCAGGACCACTTTGTGCAGGACCCCGCTGTGGTGCGGGAGAGGGCTGAGGCCAGGCGCCAGGCATTCCTGGCAAGGAAGGGGTAAGCAAGGATCAGCCTCTGGGGGGTGAATCCCTGGCTCTGCAGTTGGTAGGTGCTTTGCTGCTGACTGGAATGGCTGAGAGTGTTCCTGCTCCTGACATTCCTCTACATCAGGGTCACCACCACCGTGATGTGAACTTCCCCTGCCCACCTTCTGCTTCACTGCTGGTTGTTCTGTCCCGTTGAATGGGTTGGCATGTCATGGAGCTGTGGAATGGTTTGGGTGGGAAGGGACCTTAAAGCTCATCTTGTTGCTCCAAGCCGCGTCCAACCTGGCCTTGGACACTTCCAGGGATCCAGGAGCAGACACAGCTTCTCTGGGCAACCTGGGCCAGGGCCTCACCACCCTCACAGCCAACAAGTCCTTCCCAATCTCCCATCTATCCCTGCCCTCTGGCAGTGGGAAGCCATTCCCATTTGTCCTGTCGTTCCAGGCTGTTTATCACAAGCACCACTACCCTTTGCAAGGCAGGATCTTGGACAGCACAGCTTCCAGAGCTCTAATCCTGCGGGGATTTGGGGGCAGTTTAAGGGCTGTTTTCAGCTGATGGGCTGTGTGTTAAAGGGCACAGTTGTGTGGCTGATGCTGATCCCGGGCTCTTGTGGATCCCTGGGGTGAGCCAAGGCCCAAAGGCTGAACTCCTCACCTCCGGGTGTTTTGGGGATGTGGGATTCTGTCCCCAGCTGTGCTGTGGGCTCGTTGTGATGTCCTTTTCTGTGTCCTGCAGGTACAAGCACGACAGCTCTGCCGTTGTTGGGAGTGCCAAGGGCCACGGGCAGAACCGGGAGACGGTGCAGGAGCGGAGGAAGAAGGAGGCGAACAAGAGCACCAGGGCCAACCACAACCGGCGGGCCATGGCCGACAGGAAGCGGAGCAAAGGCATGATCCCTTCCTGAGGGACTCCTGGACGGGTGTGGCACCATCCCCGGCCTCCTGCTCGGGAGTTTGGCTCCGTGTCCTCGGCATTCCCTGTGCTCAGGGGGCTGGATGTCGTGGTTCAGCACCTGGCACTTCAGCATTCCCTGTGGGAGCTCTGCCTTTCCTGGGAAGGAGCAGGCCCTGACTCTCTTCACTCGTGTGCTGGTGGCTGCACCCAATACACTGGACAGGCTATACCAGCCCCTCCTTCCCTTTTGTACTATTTATAATCCGCAGAGTTTTATTTTCATACTGATCCCTGTGCCCTCCCTGCCGCTTCTGGGGGCTCCGTGGCCTGCCTGGAACAGCCCCCAGCTCTCTGCCCCACTGAAATGCCTTATCCTGAACTGGAATCATAGAATATCCAAGGAAGGGTCCCACAAGGATCATCCAGTTCAGCTCCTGGCCCTGCACAGACACCCCAACAAGCCCTGAGAGTGTTGTCCAAACCCTTCTGGAGCTCTGGCAGCCTTGGGGCTGTGCCCACTGCCCTGGGGAGCCTGTTCAGTGCCCAACCACCCTCTGGGGGAAGAACCTTTTCCTGAGATCCAACCTGACTCTGCCCTGGCACAGCTCCATGCTGGCAGGGAACTGCTCAGGCTGTCCCCACTGCCGACAGACTCCCAGGAGTTGAGGTAAGACCTTGCCGTAGATTTCTGTCCCTTAAGTGAGGCCTGTGAAAACAGACCACAGCAAATAAATGATGGAGGTGTTTCAGTTGGTGTTTCAGGCTCTCACAGACAGGAATGATCTGTAACTCAGAGGAACCTCCACAGGCCTCTCAGTGCTGGATCTGCAGGTGGGGAAATTCTCTCTCTGGTCGGTGTCGGTTCAGTTTAATGAGATTTACCCACAGCCACTTACCCACACACCATTTACCCCCTGAGACTAAAGATGCTGGCAAATGAGGATCCAGGCATGCCAAGTAAGATGCCAGTGGTGTGGAAATCCAGGCTGAAGGCAGCAGGTCACAGTCCCCGGGAGGTGCCTCCTCAGTAACCCCCTGTCCCACCCTGTGAGGCGGAACTGCCCCAAACCACCCTTTGCTCTGGGAAGGTTGGGAGTTGAGAGGGACTTGCTGAAAGGCTCCTACCAAGGGCTGCATTTTGTCAGGGAGTTGTTCCCTGGGCAGGGAGACACAGAAATTACCAGGTAACCTGTGTGTGAGGTGTTGATGCCACAGCAGTGGCTGCCACTTTACCTGGGCATCCCAGACTCACCTGCCCACAGCTGGTGATAAAATTGTTCCAGTTGTCATGGAGCGTTAGGATGTTTTGGAGTGCTGTCCTGATCGTGGAGATGAACTTCCTGGCAATCAATTAGCCTTTGCTTTATTAATTTACTTGGTTAATCTGCCCTGAGTGGCATCTCCCCACCCCCCTGTATTTCCTAGAGCTGCAAAGGTGCCTGTGGCTGTCACCCCCCACGCTGAGAACAGCAGCAGTGGGTGATGATCCAGGGTAATCCCAGAGCTGCAGTAGGAGCAGGGTGGTAGTGAAGTGGTAGCAAGGTCTGTAGGCACACCTGGGTGCCTGGTTTAACTCAGAGGGGCTGGGGTGTGATTGGAGCTGCTGTGGGGCTGTTGGCAGAGCAGCAGAGATGCAGCAGAACTGCCACTGCCACGACATGAGGTGAAGTCCTGAGTGCTCAGATTTTTCTTTCAAATCTCCTGATGACAGGCAGAGGAAAAAGGGGATTGTATTCACCACTGTCCCCAAATGCTATGTCCAGGGCAATCCCCTGCTAGGGTAACTCTGCTCTCCTGCAGCTCCTGCTCTCTGGGCTCGTGGCTCAGCCCCTCCCTGATGCCCACTGCAATGCTGTCTCCTCCTCATCCTGTATTCAGCTTTGGTTCCTGCTGCTCAGAAGCTGCACCTCTCTCTGAGCTGCTTAGCACGGAGCTGCAGCACTGCAGAGCCAGCTGGCACTGGGGCTGGGCTTGTCCCAGGAACACTGAAACTTTTCCCTTGAACACCTCCATAGAGCACAGCTGGGACTGGCACAGCTGGGGTTGGAATTTGCTCTAAAAACACCACGTGTTTTACATCCTTGTGTTTTTAGAGTAAATGTTTCGCCCCTGGTGCCCATTTGCAAAGGCAGTAAAGCTGCTGCCTCCAGCACTGGTTCTAACGGGCTCTGCCCCAGCCATGGCTGAAATTCCTCCTGATTAGGGAAAATGAAGAGATGTGGCTGCTGGGCTGGGGAAGAGCAGGAATCACTGAGCCAGATCTCCCAAGAGAGCTGTGATTAACTGGATCATTGCCCCAAACAGTACCCAAATATCCCTTCCTGGGAATAGAGGTGTTTGAGTCAGGGCTGAGCTCCTTGGTGAGGCTGCTGAGGAGGGAATAGCTCTGCCCAGGGCAGGGGGATGGAACTGGATCATCTTTAAGGTCCCTTCCCATCCCAGCCATTCCATGACTCCTCTGATCCAGCTGCTGGGGGGGAACTGAGCAATTCCTCTCCCTTCCCAGCAGCCACCCTTGGATGACAGGGTGGGGGCAGGCTGGTGGTACCACACAAACCTATGTGACTCCTGTCCCTTGAGCCATCTGAAGAGCCAGAAGGCACAGAAATCATTAGGGAAGGGATCCCCATCCCCTTTGAGGAGGTTCTGGACACATCAGCCCCATTTTCAGCCCAGCAGTGCTGGGCACACTCAGCCTGCTCAGAGCTCAAAGGGTCAGTGCTGGGCAGATTTACCCCTGCTAGGGCAGGGCTGCAGCAGCACCTGCAGCTCTGAGGGGGCCAGGAACCTCCCCCAACCCTGCACAGGATCTACAAAAGATGATGTAAATGATTTTAAGCCCATTTTCTGTGAACAGGCCAGAAGAAAGACAAGAGCTGCTTCTCCAAGTTCTCCTCAGGCAGAGGCCAAGGGTTGTCACTAAACCACAGCTCTGTAAGTGCTTTCAAGCCTTTCCAACCATTTTTAAGATGTTTTGATTCCTTCCAGTGCCTTGGATCTAAGGAGTGGGGCTGTACTGACCCACTCTCCATCTCCTGGAGAAGGAGGAGGCACAAGGAAGCCAAAGGATGGGTAAGGGGAACACACACACACATGAGACACGGACCAGAGTTTTATTTGAACACCGTGAGTTGAGAACAGCAGCACCCCTGGAGTCCATCGTGCCTCACACCAGCTCAGCAGGTGGCTGATACACTCTGGCTCAGAGTTGTTCCATCAGGAATCCATTCCCAGTTTCAGGAGGCCAAATCCTTCCCTGCTCCTTCCTGGCTCCTGCTGCTGAGCTGCTCAGTTCTCATACTTGTGCTTGATGTGTTTCCACAGTTTCTGGGTGCAAAGCAAAGTCTTTTCAGAGGTGCTGGGATAACATTTCACTCTAAAGTGCTATTTTATAGTTTATATGTTATAGTCACCCTGCCTGGGGAGGTGGTGAGGGAGCCCTGGGCTGGATCTGAGGGACACAGGGAGCTCCTGGCTTTTAGTCTGGACAGGGAGGAAGCTGCAGAAAATCCCCTCCCCCCGCTCTGGATTGGAGTATCCCAGTCACCCTGCCTTGAATTCCCACCCACACCAGAGAGGGCAGTTCTGCTCCTGGAGATACAGGAACAGAACAATCCTAGTCACACAATCCTGGAATGGTTTGGAAGGGACCTTAAAGCCTATCCAGTCCCACCCCTTGCCATGGGCAGGGACACCTTCCACTAGCCCAGGTTGCTCCAAGCCCCATCCAACCTGGCCTT